>JAHHUM010000909.1:418815-625413 GCA_036173005.1 Crenichthys baileyi
CAACACGGTATGATAAAAATTGAGAGGGGGCTAAAGTCAAAAAGGCAAAATTCCGCAAAAAAGTTTTTTATCGACCCCTCCCCCCCCTTAAGCATCCTAAATCTATAAAGTAGTGGGTGGGACGATCTTTTTAACTCCTTTCCAGGAATGGGCTTCAAACGGTACACCTGTCCTTTCATTGTCCAAATTTAAAACCCCTTCCATTTTTTGCTGTCACAGGTGCAATTCCCTTACAGGAACCAGAAAAGTTGACGCGGGTCACTTTTTTTTCTTCCCCGGGGTTTTGAGACGCTGGGCCCTATGGGTCCCCCCCCTTTGTAACCAACAAAAATTGTCTAACATTTTTGGTTAAAAAGGGATAAATTTTTGCAAAAGTACTAGTGACACTAAATGGGGGAATTTTTCAGTGTCGGGGGTGACACAGCACTACTCGGGCTGTGAGTTTTACTGCTTCAGCGGCAGCCGCACACGCTTGCAGGCGCCCGAAATCCTATGCTACTGGATCCAGTTTTTTGAATAGAAAGAAATGGTCTTTTTTTTGTTCCAAAAGGTTGGTTAAAACAGCTTTCATAACCCTTTTGGCATGCATCTACACATAGTGAAAATGGCTGATCATAGTTAGGCAGAGCAAGTGTTACAGTCGTCTGTATAAAGTTTTAAATTCACAAAAGCTTCTTCCCCTTTCAGGTGTCCAGGTGATTTTATCCCTTAGTGCCATATCTTTCCCATATATCATTGATTGTGGGGGTTCAACATGACTGCATAATCTGGCAAGTCAATACAAAGGCCCCCAAAATTCCTGGAAAGAAAGATTTTTTTTTCCCCCCCCCCCATCCAGCCCCTTAAGCATCCAAAAATTTCATCTATGAAGTGGTGGGTGTGAGACGATTTTTAATCTCCTTCCCCCAAGGAAGGGGCTAAAACGGTAACCCCTGTCCTTTTTCATTGTCAAACTTAAACACCCCCCTTTTTTTTGCTGTCACAGGTGCAATTCCTTACAGAAAGCCTGAAAATTGAGCGCAGGTCACTTTTTTTCTCCCCGGGGTTTGAGACCGGGGCCCCTATGGGTCACCACCCCCCTTTGAACCCGGGTTTTTCCCCCCCCGCTTTTGGTTTGGCTCCGTAAAGGCAAGACAGTTTGCAGTGGCTCTTATGGTCCGGGACGGTCTCTCTGCAATTTTTGTTGTAGGTGTGGTCAGGAGAACGGGAAATGGACCCTCCCAGTGTGGAGTGCCCCAAAATTTTTCCTCTGGAGCTTTTTGATCAGGACCGGGTCTAAAGGCTTCAGGTTATTCTGTGGGATAGGGGGAGAGTTTACCAGCAGACTACTAGTTGCTGTTTTTTTAGTTTGTGACATTTATTCATCCTTCAGCCAAAGATTTTTCTCTTTGTTTTTTAATGTCATTCATTTCTGATGGTAATGGAAAAGGTCTCCATGCATTATTTCCTGTGAATTGTGTTTACAACAATTTTACAGGATTAAAAAAATGTTTAGCGTAGTCAGAAAAAATGTATTGAAAATTTTGACGGTTTTTCACCAAAATGTTTCATACCCTGCCTTGACACATGGAAAAGCCGTGTGTCACAATAGTAGCTGTTTTGTAAAAATTTTTTTTGGGCAATATTGGTTTGTAATTTATCTTGTAGATGCCTTCTACTTGTACAGCGCCTCTAGAAAGCCATGTTTTCATCTCTGTTGCTGTAGCACTGTGCTGTGACTCTTTTAACCCCTCTGTATCTATAAATTGCAGATCAGACATGCTGAGTGTAAGAGGAAGTTTTGTTGCAGTTTTTTTTTTCCGAAACGTCAGTAAATTTTCCCTTTTTTTCCATGGTGTCATTATTTTGATGAGCTTTGCATTTGCATAATGCTATTTGTAAGGCAGCTGTATTACTGACAACAAGCGCTTCAGCAGGTTAAAATGCGTTAAGGCTGTTCCAGCTGATGTTTTAAATCCCTTTTTTCCAAACTCTTGCATGATGGTGTACTGCACTGAAAACATACTGTGGTTACTGCATAACCGACTCTATTTTTCCCATATTCATCTTTTGATGCTGATCCATCTACAAAACTACAATGGATTCCTGCAAGGGTGTTTGCAGAATATCTTTCGAGGTTTTGTTTTTTCTTCTACAACTGTTTTACATGAATGTGGTTCACCGTCTTCAGGTTTTGGAATCAATGTGCTGGGATTAAGAGGTCCACATCTTTGCAATGTTATATTTGGCTGCGACAACAGTGTTGAGGCCCAACATAATGTGTCTAACATGTGTTAGAAAAGGGAGTGAAGTTTGCAGAAGTCCCGTGACACTGAATGAGGAACTTTCAGTGTCAGGGGGGTGACACAGCACTAACTCTGCTGTGAGCTTTACTGCTTCAGCGGCAGCCGCACACACTTGCAGGCATGTCAGAAATCCTGATGCTACTGGATCCCTTTTTTGAATAGAAACCTAATGGTCTTTTTTTTTTCCAAAAAGTTGTTTTAAGACAGCTTTCACATATCCCTTTGGATGCATCTACACATAGTGTAAAAAGGCTGATCATAATTAGGCAGAGCAAGTGTTACAGTCGTCTGTAGTAACTGTTTTAAAAATTACAAAAGCTTCTTCACCTTCAGGTGTCCAGGTGATTTTATCCCTTAGTGCCATATCTTTCCCATATATCATTGATTGTAGGGGTTCAACAATGACTGCATAATCTGGCAACCACTCTCTACAAAAGTTATATAAACCTAGGACAGACATCATCTGTTGCTTAGTTTTAGGTTTTGGTGCTTCCTGTATTGTTTATTTTCTGCTTTCTAGCAGCTTCCAGCCATGCTGAGACAAGACATGTCCTAAGTATAACACTTCTGTTTTACAAAACTGGAGCTTACTTTTTGATGCTTTATGGCCTGTGTCATGTAGATGTTTTAACACTATGATAGTGGCTTCTTCACAACCTTTGGTATCTGAAAATATCATCCACATACAGCAGGATCTGACTGTGCTTTGGTGTGGGACAAATGCTCATAGAATATCTCAGTGCTTGTGTGTATACATGGGGACTTTCACTGAAACCCTTTGGTAGGCGTGTATACGTATATTTCTGTCCCCTATACTGAAAACCAAACAGATGTTGTGAGTCCTTGTGTTAATGAGTGCAACAGAGTGTGGGGCTTTGGGACATCTGGTGCCGCATGTTCCACTATTTCATTTATAGGCCTTAAATCTTGCACCATTCTGCATTTCCTTATGTGCCTTTTGTACAGGAAATATGGGTGTGTTCATGTGGGTTTCAGGCCTTTTCTCAAAATGCCTGATTTTTCTTAAATACTGGGGTTTATTCCTTCTTCAGCCTCAGGTCTTAAAGATACTGGCGAACCAGTGGACGTCTGTCTGACTTAAGTTTACTTTTTAGGGTGGGAAATCTTTTTTAAGCCCTACATCTGTATGGGATGGGGTTGACCATGGTCAGAGGGGGATGTCTTCCAGTTTTGGGGTTATTATCATTATCTCCCTCCTGAGCTAGGTATTTTTTTTGTGTCACTCTGATTCATCTAATTTTTTTTGTTTGCATCTTGACTCTCCATCCTAGAGTGAGCTTTATATTCCTGTCCCAAATCTTCCTTTCCGTCTGGAGAGGGGTTTTGGACATATGTTCCTTGCTGTGCTTGTTGTGCAAAATGACCTAAGTCTTTCCTTGTGCTTGTGCAGACTTTGTTAATGCTACGTGGGAGTGAGGCCTCTAAAACATTTGTAATTGTTTTTTTTTTTTGATAATATTAAGGATGCTGCAAATTTTTTCTAATGGGGTTCATATACAAATGTTTTTTGTGACTGATTGCTCTTCTTGTCTATGAAAAAGGTCATCATGTTTTTTTCTGGGCCTGTGGAAATGCTTGTATCTCATGGGGAACTCTTTTTGGCCTGGAGAGGAGATTTTTTTTTTTTCCTGGTTTTCTTAAAATTCTCTGCAGTGGGAGTGGGCCCAAATCATAGGCCCGTAGTAGTGGGGGTTTTGACAAGCCCCTTGCTACTAAAATGTCCTCCTTAACCACTGCTTTCATGCCTGTGCTTGTAGAAAATATCTTATGTTTAATTTTTTGCATCAAATCTCTTCCCAGAAGATTAACTGGGCATTCTTGGCTAATGAGAAGTGGAGCCTGACATGTTAATCCTGTTTCTGGTTCCTGTATTGTGACAGGCAAAGTGAGGTAGTGAACCTCTGATGTGCCTGCAGCTGAATGCACCTGCACTACATGGGTTGAATGCTTAGTTTTGGGTGGGGCCTCCGTTAGTACTGTTCTGCAGGCCCCAGTGTCACACAAGCAGTTATATTATCTCCCATTTATTATCACATGCCTGTATGGGAGGTCTGACACAGGACTCAGAGCTATCAGCTCTAATGCTGCCTGTATATCCACCTTCTCTATCGTTATTTGAATCTGAGATGTGCAGTGCGATTAAGCCATCTTGCACGGCAAATGTGTCCGTTTTCCTGTTCTACTGTGTTTTATGAGCATGTTGTGCATACTCCAAAACCTGTGTGACGTTTCCCGTATTTTGATGCACCCAATGTTTGTCTATGTAACATCTAAGCTCTGGTTTAGTTCTTATTAGAAAATAAAACCTCACTCACTGATGAACACAAAAATGAAGGGCATATTATATCTTATTGTGATAGAATTTTCTTATCAAAGTGAGAGAGAAGTTAACTCATTTAATAGACAAAGGCCGGACTTTATCTTTAAAAGGTTTATTCAAAGGCCAACAGCGTTTGAAGACTAAGCAAGTTAGGTTGAACAGAGCCCCGAACACAAAGTACAGATCATATTTATAGCAGAATGAGGGTGTTGTCTCAACTTCAAAGAGTTTAACCTTATAGCCCCTAAACCTCCACAGGACAGAGATAAGACAACTATGAATGATGACCTCATCTGTCCCCCCTTAGGGAGTGTTGACCATCATTCTTCAACAAATGGCTAGAGGCCATCTGCTCTAAGAAGACAGAACACTATTCAAAGACATAGGTCAGAGGAGAAAGGTTAAATTTGTTCACAGCACTTAAGAATTCCCATTACATTATAATCTTAGTTTGTCTTAACCAGTTTTATAGATACGCCGTACAGTTTCAGTCAGCTTTGTATTTAGTTCAAGTAACTAAAGTTTGTTTCAATTAACTCAAATTTTCTCTATTTCAGTCCAGTAATTCTATTAAGGTTAATTTCATCTTGTATTAAATTTGAGTCTAATTCGATCATTCTAAACCTGACTGGAAAAAGTCTAAACATCAACAAACAATGTTAAAATCCTTTTGTTTTGCCATAAAGAACTGACCTAATATTATTATGATTCAGACTTGCTCTTGTAGTCTTTATTTATTGTGCACATATGCCCTAATTTTTACATATCATGAAACAGACATTTATTTCACAAAAACAGACATTGGCCACATGAGAGTTTGATTACCCTGTTTGTAAAAGAATTGTGAAAAACTGAAGACCTGTCTATGAGCTTTCAATACAGGTAGAACCTTTGCTATCTTTATATGATTTTTTGGAAAAGATTCAGAAAACTTTATTGAGATATAAGTTTGGCAATAATCATCAGAACATCAGACCTTTATTAGCGCTTTTAAGGTCCCTCAAAGATGCATTACAATGAAATCAGTCATTCCCATTCACACACATTCACACACTCCTTACTTACTTTTCTGTCAGAGTAATTTTATTTGCAAAGATTTGAACATAATTTGACTTCTGTTAATCTTAAAATGCACATCATTTCCTCATAACCCATTTTGTTTCCACTAGGTCTGTTTGAAAGCTTCAATTCTTTTTTATTCACCAAGAATCAATAAGGTGTTCTTAGTGGGGTCCACCTCAAAGGTGTTGTCTGTTGGGTGTCATGTTATCATTGTCAGGTCAGTGAGGTTCATAAGTCAGTCAGAACCTTGGTCATTTGGTCTGTGCACATAATGCTTCATAGATCCAGCCTATGATTAGTCAGCAAAACTTCCACCTGTAGGAGAAAAATTTATTGTTAATGAATGAGCTGTGTTTCCTAGGAACACTGCAATCCCACTGTCTTCCTTCTGGACGAGCATCACCTGTTGAAAAACTGTTATCATTGTTTGTTTCACATATTCAATCAGATCTTTATATTATACCAGTAGGTGAAGTTGTTAGTATGTCATGTAGACTGACATATAATGTTGCATTTGGAGAGAATCTCAGATTAACTAAGCATGGTTAGAGCTTCAATACAGGTTAATTTTATGTCTGCAGACTTTAGCCAATTTTTTCTTTTTGTATTCATAAAGAGCAAGATTCAAAACATTTTCAAAAGGCAGATTGTGGCAGAATGCAGACCAAACTGCTTATTGTTTGACAAAATAACATTCAAGCGCACAGTTACCATATAAAAGGCTCTACTTTTAGAGTCACATAAAATTCTAGGGGCCGATTTTGGCCCGCGGACCTTGAGTTTGACACATGCAGGGTAGAGTTACAATCTTCATCTCTCAGCAGAGACAGGCTTCTACTGTGTGCAGAAGTTTTATCTTTGCTTTCAGGCAGCTGCATGTTTTTTTTTTTTTTCAAGGTCGTTTCACAGAGCTGAACTTTAACTTCTCTCAAAGAGGAGAAAATCAAGAATGCACACAACCTGAGCCAAATATGGAATTATTTCCCTGTGTTTTTCATAAGGCCTCGGTATTATGGTTATGTTAAAGGCTGCTCTTGCTGTTTTTTTATTCATCTTTTTGTTTTAATCTGTTTGTAACTTAAAATATCCTTTGTGACTAGTTTTCCTAAGAATCCGTGTTTATTGTTCCATTTATGACATATTCGTCCTGCACCCTTCACATCATTTTCCATAAATTTTACATCACCTTCTAAATCTTTACACTTGCTTTGTTTTTTTCCCATTTTTAATTAGATTTGTTGAAAAGACTATGAATGTCCTGAGTAGAAATTCACTGGCATGAGATTAAGGAGAGGACATTAACACGCCCTTCAACTGCGCACTAATCACGCAGCGGTGTTAATTTTCAGGGATGAAACCCGTCCTTTGTCTCCCAAATCGCCAAGTACGTCTTTCTATTCAGGTAAAATAAAAAACACAGGACTTAGTGGAGTCAACCTAGGACTCCTTTAATCACTTAGTCCTCCATTGTTACACAAAACAGTTCAGTTCATTTTATTCACACACCCACATTCATACGTTTAGAGCTTTTTTATCCTTGTTATTATTATTACGTACATCTTTGGTAGTCTTATTTTTTCCCCCGGATTACTTGCGGCTAATCCTTAACCTGTGTCTAATTGGGATTACTTGCGGCTAATCCGTAACCTGTTTGCTACCAGTTTCCTTCCTTTTTATCTGGTGTGATTCAGATCTGGTGTGATTCCTCGACACAGTTTATTATACAGAAGAGTGAACAGACATTCAAGGTCACACAAAAGGGAGTGTGAATGGAATTCAGGGATTCTCCGCTAGGGAGTAGACACAGAAGCAGGTGCATTTACAGACCAGAGTAATAATCTCAGTACAGACTGTTCCAGAACACAGAGTCACATCTGCAGATGTGACTTTAGAATAGACATGAAATATATATATAAGTGATAATGGTAAAGATCAATGTATTATTCATCAACCTAACACTTACCCACAGCCCAAATTAAATGGATTAAAAAACTAACCTCAAAAGAGCAAATCATGAAAAAAATAAATACTACTCTGACTGAACAGAAAAATCGAAAGGTAGTTAATCCCTTGGTTTGTGATAATTAGATTGCTTTATGTTTTCTTACAGAAACCTGGCTGCAACAGTATAATTAATTTAGAATTAATTTACTTATACTTTAATTAAAGTATATATCCTTCTAATTGTTAAAATTTTCATATTCCTCCAACAACTGGGCAAAGGGGAGGAGTATAGCTACTATCTTTCAGTCAGATTTATTGATTAATCCCAGGCTAATTAATAGCTAAAATTCCAATGATTATTTACCCCTCAGTTTTACTCATCCAAACTGCAAAGTACTAAAACCATGTTTGTTTGTAGTTTTGTATCATCCACCAGACCCTTATTTTTAATTTTTAGATCAGTCCTCAGATTTCTTATCTGATTTAGTGTTAAATACTTATAAGTACAATACAGTTGGGGATTTTAACATTCATCTTTACATTGAAACCTATAGTGTAAATGTCGCATTTAATACTATTTTTGCTCAAAACAGACCTACCCACTCTTTTCTCCTAGACAGAGCTTATCTGTTTAGCCCTGTTTCTGTCCAAGATAAAGCCAAAGGAGTTACTACTGTCATTAACTATTTACTTTTTCTTTGACCCAGAATGTACTCCTGGATAAATACTTCTGTGTTTTTGTGTGTATGCTCTGTCTTCTCAAAGCCCCAGTCAGTCATGGCAGATGGCTGCTCATACTAAGCCAGTTTCTGCTGGAGGTCTCTTCCTGTTAAAGGGGAGTTTTCCTTTTTGATGTCCAACATGCATGATCAGCATGAGAGATTTCTGCAATTGACTGGGTTTTCTTAGATAGAAAACATTTTTACAAATTTGAATAATAAACTGAACTTTCTGTATGCTTTGGACTGGACTGAATATATTTACATTTCTTTGTATTTTTTTGATATGTGACTTGAGACAATATTTTTTGGGAATTGGTGCTATGAAATTAACTAATTTAAATTGGAATTGGTTTCCTTTACAGTAAGATAAAAGTAAGAAAGTTGTTCCTCATTTCTGCATATGGAACCCATCCACTCATTTAGGGAAAATACTTGCAATTACATTGTAAACCTTAGTTGACCCTGGTTGCATTTGGGCATACATACAAATGTATTGAAAGATACAAAAGCTTCTAAGAGAAGAGCAGTTTTAACATTTCATGTAACCTCCAACAAATGTTGATTAAAAGTGTCACTATTGGCCTTCAAGGTCTATTGTAGTCGGTGACCTGCCAAAAAACTGGGTAGGAGTTTAATGAGTTCCACTGAGAATTAAGTAATATAATAAAAAATTCAATGCACTAAGAGAAACAGCTTTCTAAATTTTGAGAGAGAACAGACAACAATAAAAACATTTGAATCTCTAGGTCAGGTTCCTTGTTATTCTGAAGGTGAAACTATTGCTATTATTTGTTTATTTTATTTTTCATGATAATATTATGTTTGTGTGAAACGCATTTATGGATGGTGAAGTTAATGAATCATATATAACTCTTGAAGGACATGTAGAGTTACATACATACAGATATGTTTATTTTACAGTCATGCTGATGGCGTATGTTTGTATTATCATCTGTAATCTGACTATTGTGTATCTTATATGGATACACAGAAACCTCCATGAGCCCATGTACATTTTCATTGCAGCTTTGCTTCTGAACTCTGTTGTTTTCAGCACTAATATATATCCGAAATTGCTTTCAGATTTTTTATCTGAAAAGCAGATCGTATCATATTCAGCTTGTTATTTGCAGTTTTTTCTTATATATTCTTTAAGTGGCTCAGAGTTTTTATTGCTGGCAGCTATGGCCTATGATCGTTATGTGTCTATATGTAAACCTTTACAGTATGCAACAATAATGGGAAGAACCACAGTTTGCATTTTCCTGAGTTTAGCTTGGCTTGTGCCTGCTTGTGTTATTGCAGTGCAGGTAATATTGAGCTCTGATATGAAACTATGTAAATTGCATTTTGATGGAATTTTTTGTAACAACTCAATTTATAGTGTCCACTGTTTAAATTTCAAGGCACACATTGTATTTGGTGCTGTTGCACTGGTCATGATTGCATTCTTCCCTCTGATCTTCATAATTTTTACTTACACCAGAATACTGATAATATCATATGGTTCCAAAGAAGTCAGAAAGAAAGCTGCTCAGACGTGCCTGCCCCACCTGCTAGTGTTGATCAATTTCTCCTGTTTGTGTGCATTTGATGTCATTATAGTCAGATTGGGATCCAATGTTACAAAGTTAGTACGTTTAATAATGACTTTACAGACAATTTTGTATCATCCTCTATTTAATCCAATCATATATGGCTTAAAAATGAAGGAAATATCTAAACAACTGAGAATGTTGTTTCATCAAGCTAAAGCACTATAATAGTGACGTTGATGAACTGATATAAATATTAGATTATTAGACACCTTAAATTGTGCACAGTTTTGTTATTTCAAAAATATTACTGCTAAAATGCTTTAATTTACAACAAGCATGTCCCGTAAATGCTTGGTCCTATTGTGCATTGTTTGTTTAAGGTTGTTAGATCTAAAATATTCTGCATGAATTAGCAAATGTATGACACAAAAAACAGTAACAAACCTTAGCTGATAGAGTAAAACAACTACAGTCAATATCATGTTTAAGGTTTCCAGGTATAAGTTTCTGATATTGATAGGTTTAGCTATTAAAGAAAAGTGGAAATTGTGTGTGGTTCTATATATATACTATATATATATATATATACATATGTATACATGGCCATAAACTGAAAAACTGAAAAACAAGGGAAAAATCATTTTATGTGTATATATATACATATAAATATACAGTACTGTGCAAAAGGTTTGAAACAACCTACCAGCCGAGTTCCTTCAAACATTGTGTGCAAGTGTACCTAGAAGAATTGATGCTGTCTTGAAGGCAAAGAGTGGTCACGCCAATTATTGATTTCTCTTTTGTTCATTCACTCCATTTTGTTGATTGATTAAAATAAATGATTGACACTTCAATTTTTTGAAAGCATTCTTTGTTTACAGCAATTTTTCACACCTGTCTAAAACTTTTGCCACAGTACTGTATATATGTATATTATATATATATATATATAATATATATATATATATAAAATATTATATAATATATAATCTATAGTATATATATAATATATATATATCTATATATATATATAGATATATATATACACACACATACATTGTATATATGGCTCTAAACTGAAAAACAAGGGGAAAATCAATTAAGATGGGACGATACTACTCACCACACCATAGTATACAAAAATTTACTTTCCATTACCTTGATACTGAAACAGATTTTCTCCAGATTCATACAAGTCATAATTATCTCTGACTGGAATGAGAAGAAGCAGAAGAACATTTCCATTTGTTTTAAAATGCTCGAAGGGCCATTAAGGAGGCAAAAATTTGATCTGG
The DNA here is from genome assembly GCA_036173005.1 of Crenichthys baileyi. Taxonomy (NCBI): domain Eukaryota; kingdom Metazoa; phylum Chordata; class Actinopteri; order Cyprinodontiformes; family Goodeidae; genus Crenichthys; species Crenichthys baileyi. Next base: position 430,003 of record JAHHUM010000909.1, read on the forward strand.
GGAGATTTGAGTCTTGGAAAATACCAATAGCTCTTTAATGATAGGATTCAATTAGACAGGTAGAGTTTCTGAAATTGTGTAAAAGACTGAAGACTAAAACTCACATAAGAAAGGACGGGACTTTTACGTAAGATGTAAAGAGGCAATGGCAGTGTTGCCAAGACTGCTTAATACAAGCGACATTAGACATGTCTTTCTTGCTTGCAAATCTCGTTGGTTGAGGGTTTTGGTTTGTTGGGCTTGTTTTTGAACGTGATGTTGCTTATTTAGGGTTGGCTTTCTTTCTGAGTGAAACACCTTGATTATCCACCAACTCCTCATAATAACGCAAAACACGAGATGGTACCTAGTTTGTCCGTTCCCTGCCCCCTTTTCCTGGTCATCTTGCCCGGCCGAGTTGTCTAGGCACACCCTAAACACACTTACGCCAGATCCCAGAGTGACAGGGAAACGTGTGACCAGACAGCCTAAGAATGAGTTGCAGTAAGTGAGGAAAATATGGGAAAAAATAAAATAAAGAGTGGGAGAAAGAGAGCGCATTGAAAGACTGGATCAGACCTTAGATATGAGATGTCTCAAAGGCATTCTGATGATGCAAGTGTTATTTTGCTGTTATGTATGCAAAATGCACTTTTCTTTTGGTTAGAGTTTAAAACTATGAGTTATTTAATGAATGTAAGTTGTTCTAAATTTGTATGGTTCCGTACTCATACTTGTCTTCCGGGTTCTGGGGGCAGCAGACTCAGTAGAGACACCCAAACTTCCCTCTCCCCAGACACCTCCCCCAGCTTCTCCGGGGGGAGCCCAAGGTGTTCCCAGGCCAGCCAAGAAACATAGTCCCTCCAGTGTGTCCTGGGCCGTCCCCTGGGCCTCCTCCCGGTGGGACGTGCCTGGAACACCTCCAGTGGCGATGCCCGAGCCACCACAACTGGCTCCTCTTGATGTGGAGGAGTAGCGGCTCTACTCCGAGCCTCTCTCGGATGCCCGAACTCCTAAACCTATCTATTAAGGGAGTCTTGGCCACTCTACAGAGGAAGCTAATTTCAGCTGCTTGTATCCGGGATTTCGTTCTTTCGGTCATAACCCAAAGTTCATGCCCATAGGTGGAGGTAGGAACGTATACCAACCGGTAATTCAAGAGCTTCGCTTTTCAGCTCAGCTCTCTCTTCACCATAACGGAATGGCACAGCGTCCCCATTACTGCACCAGCCAGACCGATCCGTCTATCGATCTCCCACTCCATTCTCCCCTCAATCATGAACAAGACCCCAAGATACTTGAACTCCTCCACTTGAAGCAGGAACTCCCCTCCAACCTGAAGATTGCAAGCCACCACTTTCTGGTCGAGAACCATGGCCTTGGACAAGCTGACCTTTATCCCAGCTACCTCACACTTGGCTGCGAACTGTCCCAGTGTATGCTGTAGGTCTTGGCTAGAGAAGGCGAGCAGGACCATGTCATATACAAAAAGAAGAGAGGAAATCCACTGGACCCCAAACCAGACCCCCTCCGGCTTTTGGCTGCGCCTAGAAATCCTATCTATAAAAGTTACGAACAGGACCGTTGACTGGGCAGCCCTGCCGGAGTCCAATATGCACCAGGAACAAGTCAGACTTAGTGCCGGCAATGCGGACCAAACTCCTGCTCCACTTGTACAGAGACCGGATGGCCCCTAATAAAGGGCCCCCAACTCCATAGTCCTGGAGTACCCCCTACAGGGCACCACGAGGGACACAGTCAAATGCCTTCTCCAGGTCCACAAAACACATGTGGACCGGTTGGGCACACTCACATGAACCCTCGAGTATCCTGCAGAAGGTGTAGAGCTGGTCCAGTGTTCCACGGCCGGGACAAAAACCACATTGCTCCCCCTGAAGCCGAGGTTTGACTATCGGCCAGGCTGTCCTCTCCAATAACCTGGCATAGGCTTTACCATGGAGCCTCAGGAGTGTGATTCCCCAATAGTTGGAACACTCTAGTCACCCTTCTTATGATATGGGACCACCACCCCGGTCTGCCAGTCTAGAGGCACTCTCCTGACCGCCATGCAATGTTGACGAGGCGTGTCAACCATGACAGCCCACAACATCCAGAGACTTGAGGTACTCAGGTGGATCTCATCCACCGCCAAAGCCCTGCCACCGTGACGCTTTTTTAACACCACGGTAAATTCAGCCTGGGTAATGAAAGAGTCCAGTCCCAAGTCTCCAGGCTCTGCTTCCACCAGGGAATGCTTGATGGCAGTATTGAGGAGATCTTCGAAGTACTCCCTCCACTGCCTGATAATGTCCCCTGTCGTGGTCAGCAGTCCCCACCCCCACTGTTGACAGTGTTGGCAAAGCACTGCTTTCCCCTGCCTCCTGAGGTGCCAGATGGTTTGCCAGAATTGCTTCGAGGCCAACCAGTAGTCCTTCTGAGGTGGGCCTCACCGAACTCCTCCAAGGCTTGAGTTCTCGCCTATGCCACAGCCGGGCCACAGCAGGATTGGTCTCACAGTACCCGTCAGCCACCTCAGGTGTCCCACAAGCCAACCACAGCGGATAGGACTCCTTCTTCAGCTTGACAGCATCCCTTACTGCTGGTGTCCACCACTTGGTTAAGGGATTGCCGCCGTGACAGGCACCACAGACCATGCGGCCACAGCTACGGGTAGCAGCATCGACAATAGATGCGGAGAAGATGGTCCACTCGGACTCTATATGAATCTGGTCAAAGCTTGACTGACCTCCTGACTCTCCTGGAGGTGGGAGTTGAAAACAACACTGGCCAAGGGCTCCGCCAGACGTTCCCAGCAGAATAATGGATTCCCCAGGAGAGGTACTATACAGCACCCCCGATAGGGACGCGAAGAAGGCCAGGTACTCTGCAGTACCGCTCGGCCCGTAAGCCTAAATGACAGGCACAGGAATGCGACCCTCTCATCCACCGGGTAAACCTCATGACATGAGACGGATGAGGTGGGGGGCAACAAGCAAACCCAACCCCAGCCCACCGCCTCTGCCCGCGGGCCACTCCAGAGTAGCAGAAAGTCCAACATCTCTCGAGGAGCTGGGTTCCAGAGCCCACACTGTGTGTGGAGGTGAGCCTGACTATTTCTAGTCGATATCTCTTCCCGCACATCTCAGGCTCCTGCCCCCCCCCAGCGAGGTGACATTCCATTTTCCCTAGAACCAGCCTAAGCATCTGGAGATCTGGTCGTCGAAGTCTCCACCTTCATCCGCTGCCCGATCCTCTTTGCACTGGTCTCTCATGGTTCCCCCCAGGTGGTGGGCCCACTGGGGGATGGCCTTGCGTTTCTCGTTCAGGCTTGCCCCGGCCAGATCCCGTGAGGAGCAACCCGGCCACCAGGCGCTCTCCAACGAGAGCTCTGCTGTACCGGGTGATGTCACTTGCCTCGATTTTGTAGTCCTCATGAAGGTGTCTTGAACCGCTCTTTGTCTGATCCGTCACCCAGAGCCTGTTTGCCAAGAAAGAACCTACCAGGGGCATTTAAGCCCCAGACAACATAGCCTCTAGAATCATTCAAGCATTCAAACCCCTCCACCACGGTGGCGGTTCAAGGAGGGGATGGTAAAATTCTTTAGCATAAGTTTGCTCTTGCTTATGTATAATGCCATAATAAATGTGTACATTTATACTGTTTACAAGTGGCCTCTGTTTTACACATTGTGGTGGGCCTCTTTTCATAAAGCTAGTTGCTTGTTTCTCTCACGACATCTGGCAACACGGCAGGGGCATTATTGCATTTATTACATACTGTAACGGGTAGTTCAGAAGACCCAATATTTCAACTGGACACAACTGATAAGTTTCAAAAGATTTATTCAATGAGATCGTCAGTTGGCAGCTGGGCTACGTCACACGTGCTATCAGGTTTGCAAACCCAGTGACTGTGCAGAATGCGGCGGTTAGGGAACAGAAGCAGGGTCAGAGCCGGGAGGACAGAATCAGGCGACAGGATCCGAGGGCGAGGCTTGAATCGTAGGTCAGGTCACAGAAGCGAGGTCATGAACGGGAGGCAGATTCAGGCATTTGGATCCAAGGGTTAGGCAGAGAGGGTTGGTCAGCAGGCAGAAGCAAGGTCATTTGTCCAGAAGGCTGAAGCCAATGAGGCATCCGACGTGGGCAAGGCAGAGCAGGGAAATCCATGAAGCAAAAAGGAGATCAGATCAGGCAGACAGACAAGGAAGGAACACTGGACACTACTCACACAAAGGCTTTCAAAAATCTGGCACTGGTTGTCTGTCAGAGAGCAGACACACACACAAAAGGAAACTAAGATAGAATGGATAACATTAGCACTAAACATGAGATAAATACAACAAAGAAACTATTATGTTATCATTTAAGATACCAATATTACAATAAAATATATTATCCACAACGTTGTAAAAAAAAAAGTGTGGGTTGGGTGGCTGGGGGGGGAGCTACTCAGCGACAATAGAAGTAGATTTCTCCTAGCAATTAATGAAAAAAAATGACATCGCTCTATGTTTGATACGTGGTAAGTCCAGGTCTAGGGCAACTCCAAAGATGGCAGAGAACAGGTTTGGCGTTATCTCACAGTGTAAAACAAATAAAAAAGACCAAAACATTATTAATGTTGCAGATGTACCTCTACACCTGTCACATCGTGTCAACATTTGGAGAAACATGCGCCAGTTTAACTTTAGAGAAGTAGCCGGTGGACAACTTTAAATTGCAAAATCAAGTTGCAAGAGCACATTAACCGGTTGAACAAAGGGATGCCCATTTTTCACCGGCTCTAAAAATCGGTCAAAGATCGGTCAAAGACCGATTTTTAGGGTTTGTTTTCTAAATCCTACGCAAGAGGAGGCTTTAATGTTTACAAAGCAATTCGCTAAATTAGTTTTTCACAAATACTTTTGGTTTTACAGCAATTAAAACACACAAGATGATGCTTAGGGGTCCTTCAGGCATATCTGAGTCTACAGGTAATATGCTATAGGAGACACACATGCTTTTTCCCCACTCCCTCTTTTCTGGTACCAATGGAAACTAGAGAATCCCACCTTTGCAGCAAGGTATCGCATGTCTAAGATGTTTTCCAGTCGCGTAATTCCCGAGTGTATCCATGTTAGAAAAGTAGTAGTAACTTTCACTTTATGCACAGCTTGTTTTACGCACTGCTACACACACAGCTTGCTTGCTGCTTTGTGTTTTTTCCATTGCAGAATGTCGCCGAAGATTAAAATTACCACTTTGGAAGCATTGGCAGGGCAGTGACCTTGAAGTGGAAAATTCTTCGGACAGCAGTGTGGATTTCGAAGTGGATGAAGATGAGGAAATTCTTCTTTAGGACCCATTTCACGAGTAAGTCATAGTGCTACTTTTTTTTAGCAACTGTACATTACATGTCAGCTATTTCAACAATGTTTGCAAAGACTGCAGTGTAGAGCGTCTATATTTTCATTTCTAAATGATTCATTAGGCCCAGGCAGGAAGCCTGCAAGGGCCTATTGTAATCGTAGTGTTTCTTATTCTTTCTTTATTTCATTGCGCCTTTGTGGGGCAATTTGGATTCACACGAATGTACCCAAAATAGTCCCCCGCATGAAATTTTTGTTCTTTAATGTCGTCGTCAGTGGGCGTGGCCAAACCTCTTAGCCACGTGCCCAAACGTGAGATAGGCCGAACCGGCCGAACCGAGATCTGAAATTTGGCACACTGGTAGAGCTCCTCAAACCAAAAAAAAAAGTATCTTGGGGGTATGCCCTTAAACACACAGGAAGTCGGCCATTTTGGATCAAAGGCAGATTTTTGGCCATTTTTCAATTTTACTCACCTCGAACTTTAACAAACTCCTCCTAGGGATTTGGAGCTATAAGCTTCATATTTGGTCAATATGCAGTTAAGGCATGGGGGATTAAAAATTATTAAAATGGTGAGTTTTCGGCCATGTTTAGGGGGTGTGGCTGGGGCTCGAACTTGGCATTCGTGCCCAAAGTGAAAAAAATGCAATAACTTTCTCAAAGAAATGCCAAATCACACCAAAGTTTGCATGAATGAGGACCTTTGGGTTCCCAGCGATCCTATGGGGTCATATGCTGACATCATCTTAGCCCCGCCCCCTCAGAATAGGAAGTCACTTTTTTTTACGAGGAAAGGTCGCTATCTGTCTACACTCAATCTGCTTCAAAGTGTGCTTCGAAGTTTGATGTCACGCCATGGCCATACTTTTGGCTCCAATTTCCACATAGATCATCGATCTGCACCAAATTCAATATGATTTATCCTAGTCCAGTCCCCAAAGAAGATCTGATGAGATATTTGGTGGGCGTGGCCTAATTCTTCCACAGCGCCCCCTAGAATATAAAAAAAATCAGACCCAAGCCATGCTTTGACCGAGGATTGTGAAATGTGGTACACATATGTAACTTCTCAGGACCTACAAAATAGTACTGTGGAGTGTTGGTCCAAACCCCACAGGAAGTCAGCAATTTTTGACTGAAGTTGCCATTTTCACCCCGGTTGTGTCGTTTCTAGCCCGCATATCTGAGCAAACTCCTCCTACAGCTTTTGACTTAGACACTTCAAAACCATTCAGTATACTGCGGAGGCATTGGGGATCAAAAGTTAGCTAAAGCTTTTTGCTGCATGAAAGTGCATGGGCGTGGCCAAGCCTTAAAATATGACTTCTCGGCATAAAACACAAAATTGACATAGTTCCTACAAGGAAAGTCACTGAGACATGAAACCTTCTGAGATCGATCTGCCTCTGGCCCCGAACAATATTCACTGATCAGATGCTGACATCATCAAAGCCCCGCCCCCTCAGTTTAGGAAATATCATGTTTTCCTTTTGATGGTCCATATTTGGTGTCCTTCACCTAATCACTGTGAAACTATCCCAAGTGACAGATAACATGATGGTCTAAGACAGTCTCCAGTACTGACTGGTTTGGCTGGAGGGTGTAGCTGTGGCGGCGTGGCTCTAAATTACACATGCATGGTCCGATTCACTCCAAAATACATATGGTTGATCAGCCTCCAAACAGCTCTATTGGATTACATTGGAATCTGGATCAACAGCGCCCCCTAGGATGTTTGAAGTGCTCTATCTCCTTCATACATCATCGGATCTACTTCAAATGTAGTATACATCATCACTGATCAATGCTGAACATGTTGCCACAGTCAATTGATGACATGATTTTAGCCCCGCCCACTAATAAACAAGTCAGTGGAGCTTCCATCTGGAAGGTATGATTTGCTCCAAACTGAATATGGTTGATCTTTGTCACCCCCCAAACATCTCTATTGGATTACATTGGAATTTGGATCAATGGCACCCTCTAGGACATTTTAACTGCTCTATCTCCTTTATACTTTATGGATCCACTTCAAATGTAGTATACATCATCATGGATCAATGCTGAACTGTTGGCACAGTCAATTCATTACATAATTTTAGTCCCGCCCACAAATACACTAGTTAGTGCAGGTACCATCTGGAAGGTCCGATTCCCCCCAAAATTTGAATGCTTCTCACCAGACCAGAACTCTGCATGACCAAAGATAGTATGACATGTCACTCACAGTCCCACCTAGTGGCAACGTTTCGAATCAAACGGCGGCCTCGTCAGTGGCGTGTAGGCGGCGATGCCAGGCTCCCGCGGTCGCTGCACAGGCCAAGGTGGGAGGGCCTACAATGCTTCTTGCAGCTTTAATTATCTGTAGTTTTACATACAGGAAGAGGCAGGACCATCTGGCACAGAAAGGACCCAGCCTTCTACTACTTAGGTTGAGGAAAAATAAACATGATGTGTCATTACAGTGTTACCATCGTGTTCCTAAGCTTATTATAACTCAGTGTCAGATGGAACTTCATTTTTAGCATGTCATTTTAATAAATTTAGTTTTCAGCATATCCTTCTCTCTCTTTCTGCAGTGATGATGGTGCAGAAGACAAAGAAGATGAGGGGTATGATCCACCTTCCTGTCAGCTATGTAGTGCATCAAGGCCCATGAAACACAAGGTAGCTTCTGTCCCAAGAAAAAATAGCAGCTCATCTAAGCCAACAAAGAGAGGGAAACAACTCTTGAGGCTGGCGAGTCAGGCTACCTCTACACCTGGTGATGCCAACGAGGACAAGCAGCACTCTCCAGGTGAGCCTGACATTGAGGCACAAGCTCCAACATTTACCGGGAGGCATCCTCCAGGACCTAGACTTGACACAGCAAATCCATGGTAACCGCTGACCCTGTTGAAGCTGTTTTTTAGTGCAAGAACCATTCGGACCAATTAAAATACGCAAAGGAAAATTTCAGCTGGCAAGAAATTCCTATGGTCACCAAGTTTGTTTATATAGTTTCTATTGCTAATTGTTCTTGTACATTTGTTTACATTATTTTTCACTGCTGATTCTTTTTTTTTTCAATAAAATTCCTCTAGTTGAAGATGAAAGGATACAATGTAGTTCGATTTCTATTCATTATATAGATTTTATGCTGTGGACATGCTGTACATTTTGATGATTTAAAGGGTAAACATTATGACCAAAGGCTTTGTCATATGCAGACGGATACAATGAAAATCAGCAGTTTTATTTGACCAGATTCCCTTTCGTCAGATAAATAACCCGTTTGGCATAGTTTTGGCACATTTCGCTAAACTGTGTTAAACTCCCAGCTGCGCTTGGCACATTGCCCACTAAAACCTTTATAGAACGAATATGCTTAAACTGATTCAGTCTAAATATGCTGCAGAGATAGTCAATACGTTGATTAATTCTAAAAAAATTTATAATGCGCGCCTCAAGGTGGCAGCATGTTGGAGAAGATCTGTCACTTGTAGTCATCAGCTCAGTTGTTGCTAAGCCACAGACTCAACACCCCAATGTGTTTGTGTCACTATCTGATGATTTTAACCATGCCTTACTCTCTGCTACACAACAGTTTGTCAGCTGCTCTAACAGAAAAAAACAAAACGTTGCATTTGTTTTATGCAACTGTCAAGGAGTCATACGTCTTAAAGCAAGACCTCCTCTAGGCAAATAAGCTCACAGTCTTGCTTTTCTCTGCTCGAAATATAAGCCCCTTGTTCAGAGGCAACCTGTAATAAAGACAACTGTGAGAAGTCACAGGAACCTGAAGAAGCCCTGCGAGGTTGCTTTGAGGCTACAGAGTGGGATGCACTGTGCCAGCCACATGGAGAGACATCAATGCCATGAGTGTGTAACTGACTATATACTTCTGTGTGGATACCACCATCCCCACCAGAACAATGAGATGCTTCCCCAATAACAAACCCTGGATCACCAGTGACCTGAAGGACCTGCTTAACAAGAAAAAAAGAGCCTTCAGAGAGGGAGAGAGGAATTATTGAGCATTATACAGAAGTAACTTAAAGTTAAGATAAGGGACAGCAAGGAGGTGTACAAGAAGAAGCCGGAGAGCAAGCTCTAGCAAAACAATATCAGAGATGTGGGGTCAGGGATAAAGAAGATCACAGGCTTCAAGCAGAAGGACGATCGGACCGATGGATGTCTGTACAGGGCCAATGAACTAAACACATTCTTCAATAGGTTCAGTTCAGAAACAAGCTCAGAATCCTCCTCTCCTGCTCACAGCCAAACAGACATCCCACCCTATTTTGACCCACAGCTTTCCTGTCACACCTCAGATGTTTATCTTCCACCTCAGCCATGAACCCTTCTGCTTCTACAAGTTTGTCTTCAACCAAATCAGAAGATGCTGATGCTCCCTTTGCCTCCCCCTTCCACCTGTGTGTCTCGAGAAGTCAGGTGAAGAGGCAACTTGAGAGACTGAACCAGAATAAGGCTACAGGTCCAGATCGTGTCAACCCTGGAGTCCTAAAGGCCTGTGTAGAGCAGCTTTTTGGGATTCTGCAGCACCTCTTCAATCTTAGCCATATGGTCTGTCCAGCTGTCTTCACTCGAATCAACTTCACCATAACTCATCGCTGCAGCTTACGAAACATAAAACCGGATGCCCTTTTTGAAAGTTGCTACATCCTGCACCATCGGTTCCTCTACTTGGGACATTAAAAAAGGTTATTAAAGATTCCCAACTTTATGAACCATTTCCAGAAGACAGCCTTCAAAATAGACTTTGTTATCCACTTTTATTGATATCCAAAGGTCAGTTTAGCTGTGCCTTTGCTCCAATGTTTGTCTGCATGTTCACATTGTGCACAGAGTAAGACTGTCCACAAGCCCTTCACCTGCATCTTTCAACCCTTTCGGAAAATGTCTCTGGTCATACATTGCCCTAGATCTTGTCCCTATTCTTCCCGTCCAGGTGCAAGAAACCATCATCATTGTTTGCTTTTCGACGGTGTGCCATGTTATGGCACTAAATAAACTTCCTTCTGCATTTGAAAAAGCTAAACTCCTTTTCTGCATGTTTTCTGCCTTCATGGAATACCCAGTGAGATAATGTCTCATTGGTGTCCTCAATTAATTCCTGATGTCAGGACTAGGGGTGCAGAAACAAGACAAGAACAGCAAACACAATGCAAAACTATTAATGGAATAATACTATTCAACACACGCACTACGGTTATATCTTCAAGGAGCTAAAAGGAAACACACAGCACTAACATAAGCAGAGGTACGATGCTACTGCTATCAAAACAATGGGTAGGACATCACATCAACACATGAAAATTAAAGATAAAATCTTACCAGGCACTTCAAAGAGGTTCTGATGCTGGGAGACGGTGTAATGAATTGTGTGGGTTAATACATCCAACAACTGAACATTTAGACTTATCCACTTGCAGCTTCGACATACTTGAACTTGGACTACAAAATTGCAGGTGAGAAATAAAAATGGTGGGTATGCGACACTGGTTAGCCGGACGTTGCATCACCATGATGATGGATACGGCACAGGGGAGGACAAGATGCCGAAAATAGTGTTGAACAGGATGATGGCCAAGAAGGTGCTGAACATGGTGCTGAACATGGTGGGTAGATAGTGCAGGAAAATATGTTGATTCCTATGGCTCTTTAGTATATCACATGAGGTTGCCTCTGCAAGCTGTGGCCCTGCATTTGAAGGCTGTGGTGGTGATGTTAAAAGAGCAAAGACTATATGCTACAGCAGCCTTCTGAAAAGTGCTGCGGGAGGAATTAGGGATGCAGCAGTCAGTGCTGAAACACGGAGCAACTGAGGCTGCTAAGGCTGCTAAGACTATTGAGTATACCGCTAAACTATCATGGAAAATATGAGTCGCTGTACTAGGGAGATAGTGGGGAAACATGATGGCGATTTCATCGTCCTCTGCACCAAGCTGGAGGCTGTGGCTAATAGCATGGTGGCATCAATTTTGTGATGGAGATGGGGAGATTGTGACTGGGGTGAGGAGCAAAGTCAGTTATCAGGGAAGTAGCCCAGAAAACTCATATTTACTCCATCTTGTTCGACAGCAGTATTAATGGCAGGTCTTCTGCATCACGTTAAAGAGTATTTTGTACCTCCCAAAGCTCTCTCTGTCCTTATGGAGCTGTGTAGTGTCTGGTGGGTCCATGTTATGTGGTTCTTCTGTCATGAGTTGTGGTGGAGTAGGACCCAAGGGTGAGAGAAAGACTCATGTTGAAGGTGAATATTTATCACATGAAAACAAATCAAACCCAGCAATATCAGATTGCATGAGGACTACTCTACAAATTCCGTAAATTCCTTACATAGCCCGTTCTCTTAATACCTTGAAAGCCTTGACAGTTTTTCTATAAAATTAGGGTTAATCCTGCTAACACTGCATGTGCCATACTTAGTTAATTTTTGGAAAGATGTTGAGGCTGGACAGATATGCACCAAAGTCCTAAACAAGAGAACCAATTTATTTTCACAGATTTTACAGGTCAACTATAATTTTTAAAGAGAATTACAAAAGTTGGCTTGAATTGTCTTTCACAAATACCTTAATTAAAAGGTCATCTAATGCGGATTTTTAGATTAAATATTTTTTTTGTTATTGTGATACACTATGTTATGTATTTTTGAGTTAACATAATCGTATTATTTTATATGTGTTTGATATTAAGAGCTTGAAATATTATGTAATGCTGTTAAATACAGCAGGTCCCCAGCGTTCAGATCCTAGGAGGCGTGGAGGGATATAAAATTGAACTGACAAACTCTTTCATTTAAATCCAGGTCATGAAGAGAATACACTCATTGCTCATCTGGACTGAATCTTTTTATTTATTTATTAAACAGTAAAAGTAGTTTATAGAACTAAACATTTATGGATGAGTTAAATTTTACCCACTTAACTCTAACTGGATATGTAGAGATGAATAAATACAGATACCTGTATTTTTCTGTTATGTTTACAGTATATGCTTTGATAATCTGCAGTAATGCTACTATTGTGTATCTTATCTTGATTCACAAAAGCCTTCATGAGCCAATGTACATTTTCATTGCAGCTTTGTTATTTAACTGTCTTCTTTACAGCACGACTGTTTACCCAAAGCTTTTGATTGACTTTTTATCTGAAAAACCAATCATCTCATTGTCAACTTGTCTTTTACAGTTTTTTATGTTTTATTCTGTTGGTGGCACAGAGTTCTGGCTGTTAGCAGCCATGGCCTTTGACAGATATGTGTCAATATGTAAACCACTAAGATATCCAACTATCATGAGAAAATCTACTGTTAAAGTCCTCCTGATCCTAGCTTGGTTTGTACCTGCTTGTCACATTGCACCAGAAGCAATATTGAGTGCTAATACTAAAATATGTAACTTAAATTTGAATGGAATATTTTGCAATAATGCAGTTTTCCCACTCCAGTGTATAAAACCAATATCACTTACTGTTTTAGGGGTTGTTGCTTTATTAGATCTTGTCATACTTCCTATGCTTTTTACAGTTTTTACTTATACAAAGATATTTTAATATCTTATCAAGTTGTAAGTCATTTAGAAGAAAAGCTGCTGAAACGTGTGTACCCCATCTGATAGTTTTAATCAGCTTTTCATATTTGGCTGCATATGATGTAACTATAGCTCGAATGGAGACCGATTTTCCTAAAACTGCACGCCTAATAATGACACTGCAAATATTTCTATATCACCCTTTGTTTAACCCATTGATATATGGACTCAAAATGAAAGAAATTTCTAAACATCTCAAAATGCTATGTTTAACAAGAGCATAATTGCAAATGTGTTTAATTTATGTCACAATTTAGTTTTGGTTTGAAGTTCATACTTAAATTGTCCTCGTCTAAACCAGTTGTACGTGAATGTACAGAAAAAAATTGTATTTTTTAAAAATTGCCTAATATATGGTGTGATACAGTAATACTTGGAATTAATGCAATTATGTGCTTATTAGGGAATATGGTGATATAAAACCCTTCATACTTTTTGTCTGTGAAACTGTTTTTGTATTTTAAGTACAGTAATTCTGAGAATTGAAACAAAGCTTTTGTTTTGTAATATTAATGCTGAATTTGAATGTATCAGTTTATTGGGGGGGTGGACGCGACCAAGATGGCAGCTTAGTGAGAAGGCTCCAATGAGCGTATCTATATAAACGATATTTTCCTTATATAATAAGCTGTTTTGTTATGCAAAAACCATCAGTAACAAAGCCCTGTGGTCTTTTTACTCATCAATGCAAAGCTGACGGTGTATTACAGTATGTATTTTATTTCTGTAATTAGGGGAAGATAAAAGCAGTTTCAGAGTATGCACAGGATATTATTTAGCCTCATTTGTGTGGGTATGCATTTTAGTTAAAAAAGTGCTAGGGCTTGGATATTTCTGTTGTAAACTGTTAGGACAGGGTTTACATGTTTAAAAATTTTTTAAAGTTATTATATATATGTTTTTATGTCCAGGGGCCTCATGTATAAACGGTGCATACGCACAAAAGATGTTGCAGCGCCATGTTTCACACACAAGTCAGGATGTATCAAAATTAACATTGAGTGAAAGTGTGCATAAATATACAAAAACTTTTGATGCCATGTGAACAGCCACGCAAACTTTTTCAGTTGTCACTTTCAAATTACAAAGTACTAAAATCTCACCCAAATACAATGAAATATGACTTCGTTCAATTTTTGGAACTGAAGGAGCATCTGAACGCAAGGTTTTTCTTATCAGTTTGACCTGTTAAGGTTTAAACCTGAACGATGAAAGTGAACCACATTTATCCTGATACAACATAATGTAGCACACCTCAGAATGTGATGAAATCAGTCTCAATTCAATGTAAACTCTACATTTTCCTCTATTTTGTCACATTTAGACGTAAATGTGCATCAGTCTGTGGGTGGAGGAGCATAAAATGCAAGTCCATTCCTACTGAATATAAAATTGTGTTGGATTAGTAGATTAATTCCAAACAACTCTGGTGTGGAGGGAGTGTGTTTTCAGAGATTATACTCAGGGGCGGAGCCAAGGGTGGCCTGGGGTAGCCATGGCCACCATAAGCCCATCTGTAGTCACCCCTGCGGCCAGCCTGGACTGTGATTTGTTGTTCCCATTGGGACGTAATTCACCAACAGAGTGTGCCTTTGGAACAAGCAGTTCCCCTCCAAAACAGATGGTGGCAGCAGTAGTACTCTCAAATGGAATGTCAACTGCCATCACAGTTATAATAGAAGCTTTGGTTCAGTTTCTGCAGTCTTGTTTCAGTTCGTGCTGCAGAAGAGGTCAGATTCTGAGGAAAGTTAAGGGAGTGATGTTTATTTACTATGTTTAAAAAGTTTCCTATCTAAACCAAAGATTAAGAAAAAAAAATAAATGGTGAGTTTGCTTGGAAAAGAAAAAAATCATGGATACAACCTTTGTGTCACTGCTATTTAAAGGGAAAAAGCGGTTTTATTATTATAAGTTTTCCTCATATTTAATTTTACAAAAAACTTCTAGCTTTAGTGACTTAATATGTTTCTATTTTTTATATTTTATAGTATCAATATTTTTAAAACATCTATCCTATCTGTCCAAAATATGAATATGGTTATGATCAAAAGTGTAAATGCATGAGTGTTTGGGGATTAATTTGTGTGCGTCTGCACTAGGGCTGCATCCAACAATTATTTTTCTATTCAAATAATCTGTTGACAATTTTTTCGATTAATCGATTAATAATCGGGTACAAAAAGTGCTTTAATAGGAGAGTAGTTCTGAAAAGAGCAATACAATATTTACTGACAGATAGGGATGGGTACCTTTAACATTTGAAGCGATACATTACCGATGCTCAGTACCTGGGAATCGGTATCGGTATCAGTTGAGAAAAATCTTGTGCTTAACCAGGTGCTTCCTCAGATTAGAAGTATCCCCGCAGCTCACAAATATTGCAACGAGCATAATCTGCATCGCAAATATTATTTTAATAAAATAATGTTTTAAATAATGATCCGCTGAATAAAACCAACCTTCTGGATGACCATTTCTCAATGGTGTCTAATTAGCTGCCTTTATTTATTAAAAATAATATTTAAAGAAATATTATTAAGGGAGTATTTGGAAAAGAGCCAAATCTTTCTGGAGAAACGGGGCTTAATGGTGTTTACTTTTTTTTCAAATTTAGTAAAATGATGTTTAGGGACTATTATTCACTAGCTTGAAAACTAACAACCTTTCTGTTAAATACTCTTTAGTAGCAAGCACGTGTTCTTACAGGTTAGCAGTTGAGCTAACAAAAGAAGCTGATAGCTTAGCACCAGAATCAAACACATACCTTTAAAATACCAGGGTTAATAAAAGGGTTAAAATGCATAAGCGCGGACGGCGCATTATTGTTAGGGTTTGAAAACTTTTGTATTGTTTATCACTCTTCCTTCCCAGGGAGAGGAGTGAGTTATGCTACTATCAGCAACATCCGGGGGCTGCTTGTACCAGTCCCCACTCCCTCTCTGTTTAAAAGCAAAACACCTGCACCCTAACCCTTCTGATCCCACACACACACATACACACAGACACACAGACACACATACACCCCCTAAATGCTTGGAATGTCTGTTGAACTGTGTTTGTGAACCACATATATAAATAAAGAGAGATGGTGCCAACACTTTGTAGTTGCACTGCAGAGTGGGCTACCATCTTGCTGCAAGATTAACAGACACTCATGTGTCGTTCCTTCTGAGCTTGACTATTTGATACTTAATACCTAACATTGAATTGGTCCTTCGAACCGGATGTTGTAATCTAACTTATCTATCTTTTACAGTGACCTGAGGATCCCGGGGATCACCTGACGCCGAGGAAGCGCTACTGGAGGTCCGCCCCAGGACGGTGGTCCAAAGACCCGGTGGGTGAATTCGCATCGGGCCGGTAGATTATTGCTTTACTCGACGCCTAGTGACTCTTGGGGTCCGAAAGAGTCACTGAAGTCAGCTCAGAGGTGAGAAATTGTGTTGTAATATGTACTTAAAACAGTCGTTGGTAGTGTCTCGCCGTAAGGAGTCAGCAATTGATAGGTGTTATTCCGCCAGAAGGGAATAGCGATAAATTAGGTAGGATCCCGCCGTAAGGGGATCAGAAACGACTAGGTAGTTCCGCCGTAAGGGGATCAGAAACGACTGGGTAGTTCCGCCGTAAGGGAACTGGATAATTTGGTTGGTAGCGTTCTGCCGTAAGGGAATTAAATTAAGTGTTAAATAACAAAAGAGCTCATAAAACAGGTTAGGTTGGCCGTAAGCAACTGTTCGGAAAAGTGGACTAGTCAAGTACTAATTGAATGATGTGTTTGTGTGGGTTTTGGGGGACTAAGCATTTTGGAAGAATCATAGCAAGATTCTGCTAGCTCCTGTGTTTTTTTTTATCTGAATAGAAAGACGTATTGTGATCTAGAGATACAGGACGGTCATTCCCTGAAAATTAACCACGCTGCGGACTAGCCGCAGTTGAAGGCGTGTTAATGTCCTCTCCTTGATCACATGCCAGTGAACTTCTGTTCAGGACATTCATAGTTTTTAAACTAATCTAATTTAAAATGGGGAAAGAACAAGCAAATATAAAAAAAACTTAGAAGGAGATGTAAAGTTTATGGAGAAAATATGGAAGGGGGCCGGAGAAATATGTAACGATGGCATAAAAAAAGAATTTTCAGTAAACTTAATACCACTGAAATCCTACAATTACAGGGGGATCTTAAATGGAGATATGTATATTCAAAAAAGATCCAGAGACAGTAAAAAACTCCCCCCCCACCCCCCCCCCCATTGCTAGATTATAATTTTAAAGGGACCTCTCAGTCACTGCGTGCAGACAGTTGATAAACAGATTTAAAAAAAAGAAAAAAAGCAATGAGCAGCTTTAAGTGACAGTTTTCAACAGTGATGCTCATCCAGAAGGAAGACAGTGGGATTGCAGTGTTCCTAGGAAATGCAGCTCATTCATTAACAATAATTTTTTCTCCTATAAGTGGAAGTTTTGCTGACTAATCATTTTATTTTTTTTTGTTTTTTTTTTTTTTTTTTTTTTAGGCTGGATCTATGAAACATTATGTGCACAAGACTAAATGAACAGTCTCTGACTGACCTATGAACCTCAACTGACCTGACAATGATAACATGACACCCCAACAGACAAACACTTTTAAGGTGGAACCCACTAAGAACACCTTATTGATTCTTGGTGAATAAAAAAATTGAAGCATTCAAAACAGACCTAGTGAAACAAAAAGGGTTATGAGGAAACAATGTGTGATTTTAGAATAATAGAAGTCAAATTATGTTCAAATTTTTTGCAAATAAAATTACTCTGACAGAAAAGTAAGTAAGTAGTGTGTGAATGTGTGTGAATGGGAATGACTGATTTTCATTGTAATGCATTCTTGAGGGACCTTAAAACGCTCAATAAAGGTCTGATGTTCTGATGATCATGCCAAACTTATATCTCAATAGGTTTTCGAATAATTTTTCTTATAAAAAAAAATCATTAAAGATAGAAAAGGTTCTACCTGTATTGACAATACTGATTAAACCGGGTATTTAAACTTCCATGTGGCAAATGTCTGTATTTTATCTATCTGTTTTTGTGAAATAAATGTCTGTTTCATGTTACGTAAAAATTAGGGTATATGTGCACAATAGTTAAAGACTACGAGGGCAAGTCT
The DNA here is from genome assembly GCA_036173005.1 of Crenichthys baileyi. Classification (NCBI taxonomy): domain Eukaryota; kingdom Metazoa; phylum Chordata; class Actinopteri; order Cyprinodontiformes; family Goodeidae; genus Crenichthys; species Crenichthys baileyi. The sequence continues at coordinate 448,079 of JAHHUM010000909.1, forward strand.
GAATCATAAATATATTAGGTCAGTTCGTTTATGGTAAAAACAAAAGGATTTTAATGTTGTTTGTTAATGTTTAGACTTTTTCCAGTCAGGTTTAGAATGATCGAATAGACTCAAATTTAACACAAGATGAAATTAACTTTAATATAATTACTGGACTGGACTGAAATAGAAAAAACTTGAGTTAATTGAAACAAACTTTAGTTACTTGAACTAAAGACAAATCTTACTGAAAAAACTGTACGGTGTATCTATAAAACTGGGTAGGACAAACTAAGATTATAAGATATAATATGCCCTCATTTTTGGTTCATCATTCATATTTTTTAATAAGAACTAAATCAAGCATTATTTAAAATAATAGCAACTACCAAATATAGTGATCTCAATTTTTAAATGTAATAAGGACTTGCTTTATAAGAATTAAAACAAATAAAATAAAGTCCCAATAAAATAAAATATGATAAAAAAGAATAATAAGAATTTGGAAAAAAACAGAGGCTTTAAAACCTCTGCAGGAACAGCAAGACACATTGCTCTGGCTTTACTTCTGCTTTCACAGCCAAATATAACCTTACAAAGATGTGGTCCACTCAATTTAAGCACTCTGCTACCAACGCAGAAGATGAGAACCGCATTCATGTAAAACAAAAGTTTAAGCTCTTAAAACTATTCTACAAAACTCACACAATTATTTTTGTGAATGATTCAGCTTCTAAAGATGAGTTTGGGAAAAATAGAGTTGGTTATGCTGTAACACTGAAACTAAAATTATAGAATCACAGGCCCTGCCCCCATACATGTTCAGCACAGACTGCCCCAGAGCTGTATGCTGTCATCAGAGCCTGTGAATTACATGAAGGAAAAATGCTAACCATCTACACAGACAGTCAATATGTATTCAGTTCTGTTCACCATTTTGCCAAAAATAGGAAAATAGAGGGTTCAAAACATCATCTGGAACAGAAATTGACATTTTTAATCTGTTAAACAGAACGATATATATCATTAAGAAAATAAACCAATATTGCAAAAAAAAAAAAAAATAATAATAATCTCTAAAAAACTGCAGCAACAGTAACACACGGAAATGTGTCAAAAAGGAGGGAAGATACACCTGGTTAATCCTGGTTAATCACCTTTTCTACACCATAAATTTTTCTGACTATGCAAATTATTGAACTTTCATGGTTACAGGGAAAGAAAATACTGTTTAGTGGTTATAGATGCATTTTCAAATGGGTGAAAATATACCTTGCAAAGTACTGTGATGCACTCACAATGGCAAAGAGTTTAGTGACACAATTTTTTCCCACATATGGTATCCCACAAATAATAGATCAGATAATGAGAAATAATGTAATAGACTGTGCTCTAAAGCATAGGGTTTCAGTTAAAAACCATTGTTCTTACCACTGTTGAGAATTAAAATCATGTACTTTCATGATATTAGTTCAGTTCGCATGTATAACCATAAAACTGAGACATAACATGTATTGTGAGCCTGAGAGGGAGAGGTCAGAGGTCACAGCAGTTCTTCAGGTTGGAGAAATGGGTTAATCCCAGGTCAGGATGTTCAGGATGTTCTCAGCAGCTGCAAGCTGTAAATGCTCTGTATGGGCAGTAAAGTAATAAAGGCCGACTTTTGGGCATGGTATAGATAATAAACTAACCACAAGGGGGGCTTGACTGATTTACAGCGCCAGACTGCATAATGGGGAGGCTCAGTTAGTAAGCTTTGAAGTGAAGGGTATAATATGCTCTGGCATCTGTGAGGAGGTAGACAACTCGGTTAAGACAGACAGCCATGCTTTGCTGAAACCTGAGCTGTCTGTCTGGGGAGGTCTTTGGTAAATATTTCTTTCTTTCTCTGTATCATTCTTTTTGTATGGAATATGTTTATGGAATTATTGGACTTATCAAATTAAACTTGTGTTAATCTTATTTTCCTGCTCTTCATCTGTTCTTTCTCATGACATCCGGGCTGGGGTGTTGAGGGTGTTTTTTATGTGTGGTGGAATTATTGTACCTCGGCACCACCCACAATCTGCTGGGTTGGTTGAACGAACAAATGGAACAATAAAAAATAGATTAGTATATGGAAAACCTTTTCCATTGCCATCAGAAATTGATGACATAGGAAAAGCACAGCAGGAAACATCATTAGGTGAATGGATGAATAAAATGTTACAAACAAAGGAACTACAGATGTCCAGTGGTCTGCCGATAATCTCTGCTCCTATTCCACAGAACAACCTGAGACCTGGTCCTGATTAAGGACCACTCCATAGAAAGGATTGGAGTGCCCCCGCCTGGAAAGGGCCATACCGAGTTCTCCTGACCACACCGACAGCTCTAAAAAATTGCAGAGAGACCATCCTGGCATCCCACAAGAGCCACTGTAAGCCAATCTTACCGTTACAGGAGCCAAACCAACCGACGGGGTAACAGCGGTAAGACCCGGCTACAAAGGGGCTGGTGACCTATAGGGCTCGCCTCAAACCGGTGAAGAGAAACAACTGACCTGTGCCCAACTTAGTATGGCTTTTCTGTAACATGTGGACAGGACTTATAAGCCTGAGCCTAATTCTGGTAGCAGGACTCTTTCTCTGTTTAAGGCAGGATCCACAGGATACGACATCACAGGAGAAGAGATGGCACACCGGCGGCTCTCGTCTCAGACCCCTAAGGAAAGGAGAAAAGACATCTGTTTCTGCAGAATTATTGTATCGTTATGTGTATGAAACAGCTAAAAGCCACAAATAAAACAGATTGTTATGTATGTTCTATCATGCCAGTTCATTCCCAGGGCCCTACAGTGTATGTGAGAAAGATGAATTCACAGAAGCAGCATGTGCCTTTTCAATAGGGGGACTCCGGGGGTATGCGCAAGCGTACATATTTCATTATTCCCGGTCAAAATGACAGAAGGAGAAGGCATCCAAATGAAACCACACAACTCTATCTGGGGAACTAATGTCCCGGATGAATATTTAAGCTTTGGCAGAAGGAGATAAAGTGACACTATCTCTTCTTTCTTGGCTAGGTGTGGGCCAAACTAATGCTGCGTGTGGAAAACTTTAAGCTACCGATTAGGCTGTTGGGCTGTTTTTGAATACTCCATAATAATAGAAGATGGCCCAACACATAGAAATGAACGCTATGCGAGCCATGATAATTCAGAACCGCATGGCTTTGAATATTCTAACACATCAACGGGAGGCGTTGCGTTTTGCTGAAAAACACTTGTTGCACATTTATTTCAGATAATATACATTCCTCAGATATAACAGGAGCACTGAATAACCTGCGTAACCTGCAAAACGTCATGACACACGACCACCCGACTCCCAGCTCCTCTGGTCAACTGGATGCTCCAAAGGGGATGGATGGATTGGGTTAAGATTTTTCTTACTCGCTATAGCAGTATTCCTGATCATCCTGTGCATCTTGTCAATATGTATTATTCCATGCTGCAAATGTATGGTAAAAAAGGATAGTGACTCAGGTCGGTCACACAGTCGCATATGCAGCATTGATTCAAGTGGAGGACAACACAATGGACCCAAAAAAAGATGACTATGATTACATGTTGTAAATGAATATATCTTCAATGCCTGAGTGTACTCATAATTGTACTTCATAAAATGATCTTATAGCAGGAAATCGAAAGAAGTTGCTGTTTAAGTGAAATGAGGAAAAGGTACCATGATGACATGAACAAGCTTGTTTTGCGTTCTTAACTTTTGTTACATTGTGTTTTTAATTCTTTTACTTTTTATTACATTTTGTTTTCTTGATTTATTACATTGTTTTATTATTATACTCTACCATGATGGTGGTCACCAAGGCGGAGGGGCCGTGTGAGTATTTTGTCCCACAATATAATCTGCTTCCGCCAGTGGGTTTTTTTCGATCACACAGAGTTATTTCTTTTACATGTATCTAAGCATGACTTTATTCGTGATAGAAAAGGAAGGGACTGTTAAGGGTTTTTTTTGTGTGAGAAAAACTTTTGTATTGTTTATCACTCTTCCTTCCCAGGGAGAGAGTGAGTATGCTACTATCAGCAACATCGGGGGCTGCTTGTACCAGTCCCGACTCCCTCTCTGTTTCAAAAGCAAAACAACCTGGCACCCTAACCCTTTCTGATCCACACACAACACACACCAGACACACCATACACCCCCTAAAGCTTGGAATGTCTGTTGAACTGTGTGTGTGAACCACATACAGGGGTTAGGACAATGGAAACTGAAAAAAACTGTCATTTTAAATTTGGGAGGTTTCATGGCTAAATTGGACCAGCCTGTAGCCAGTCTTCATTGATTGCACATTGCACCAGTAAGAGCAGAGTGTGAAGGTTCAATTAGCAGGTAAAGAGCACAGTATTTGCTCAAAATATTGAAATGCACACAACATTATGGGTGACATACCAGAGTTCACAAAGAGGACAAATTGTGTGGTGCACGTCTTGCTGCGCGATATCTGTGACCAAGACAGCAAGTCTTTGTGATGTATCAAGAGCCACGGTATCCAGGGTCAATGTCAGCATACCACCAAGAAGGATGACACACACATCCAACAGGATTAACTGTGGACGCAAGGTGGAGAAGCTGTCTGAAGGGATGTTCGGGTGCTAACCGATTGTATCCAAAAAACATAAAACCAGCGCTGCCCAAATCACGGCAGAATAAATGTGCACCTCAACTCTCCTGTTTCCACCAGAACTGTCCGTCGGGAGCTCCACAGGGCAATAGACACGGCCGGGCTGCCTATAGCCAAACCTTTTTGGTCACTCATGCAATTGCCAAACGTCGGTTTCAATGGTGCAAGGAGCGCAAATCTTTGGGTTTGGACAATGTGAAAACATGTATTGTTCTCTGATGAGTCCACCTTTACTGTTTTCCCCACATCCGGTGAGAGTTACGGTGTGGAGAAGCCCCAAAAAGCGTACCACCCAGACTGTTGCATGCCCAGAGTGAAGCATGGGTTGGATCAGTGATGGTTTGGGCTGCCATATCATGGCATTCCCTTAGGCCCAATAGTTATGCTAGATGGGCGCGTCACTGCCAAGGACTACGAAACCATTCTTGAGGACCATGTGCCACCAGTGGTTCAAGCATTGTATCCTGAAGGCGGTGCCATGTATCGGATAAAAAATGCCCCAATACACACAGCAAGACTGGGGAAAATTGGTTGATGAACATGAAAGGAAGTTGAACATCCCATGGCCTGCACAGTCACCAGATCTAAATATTTTTGAGCCACTTTGGGGTGTTTTGGAGGAGCGAGTGGGAAAAATTTTTCCTCCACCAGTATCACGTAGTGACCTGGCCACTATCCTGCAAGAAGAATGGCTTAAAATCCCTCTGACCACTGTGCAGGACTTTATATGTTTTTCTCAAAAAGAATGATGCTGTATTGGCCACAAAAGGAGGCCCTACACCATACTAATAAATTATTGTGGTCTAAAACCAGGTGTTTCAGTTTCATTGTCCACCCCTGTATATAAATAAAGAGAGATGGTGCCAACACTTTGTAGTTGCACTGCAGAGTGCAACCCCTGTATATAAATAAAGAGAGATGGTGCCAACACTTTGTAGTTGCACTGCAGAGTGGGCTACCATCTTGCTGCAAGATTAACAGAGACTCATGTGTCGTTCCTTCTGAGCTTGACTATTTGATACTTAATACCTAACAATTATGATCAACCTTCTGTTTAAAATCACCCTTTAAATAAAGTTTGTCTTAACTTTAAAAACACACAAACAAAGAACACAACCTGAGCACGTGTGCTGCAGATATTCTGCTAGCACCCAGATAGCTGAGTTCAACACAAACAAAACCAAACTTCATAAAATGAAAAACGTTTAGATCATTTCAATCTAAATCTTTCTATTATTGTTCTGCCCAAACACTTAACCTCATGAACTGTGGTGAGGAATGTTGTCCAAGGCCGCAAAGTTTGAAGAAACGTCCACAGTCTTTAAACGGTTAGCTACAGCTAACCTCCTTAGCTGTGTGGAGTGGTGGCTGTTCTGTCGGCCGGCCAAAACTGTACGTTACCACGGCGATGCGGCTACTCGTTGTCCTTCTCTCAGACTGGGAAAACCGCTGCGCTCGGCTTCGTAGAGACCGCGTCTCTGTAGGGAACTTCTCTGGGACGGTTTGCTTCCGCAGGCCTCAGAGAAAGTGAAGCAACGCTTGTACCTTAATTCCCCTTCATGAATGAATCTACCAGATACACAGACAGTGATTCATTTGTACTTATCTTTGCATATGATCGCGTGATCTTATGACAACCTTGGATCCAGTTTGAAGAGTTTATGTCTTTTTGCCAGCAAAGAGACATTAGCGCGCTGTTCCTCTCCGGCCAGTCTCTCAGCGGAGTCCCGGGTGGTAGAGGTCGGGCCATTGGAAAGGGGGTGGTTTTATACAGCCAGTGGCATCATGGGAAGTTCGCTGCTACCCCCAATTCCTAAGTTGTGCCAGAAGTAGGTTAATGCAATTTATTTTAAAAGTTCCAGGAAGTTTGTACCTTTCACGTTGTAACTCATGACTGTTGGTCCCAACGCAAACATGTCCAATTCACTTTTATGTGCTCGCAGGATAAGAGTGATGTCTCCTTGATTTTTGCCGGAGCTCTCTTTGTGTGGAGTAGGCTTCGGTAACCCTGGGCCTCCACCTGTGGTCAGTCGATGCGCAGCAACGTTTTCTTCACATCAACCTTGATGTCGGATAATTTTAAAAAATCTCGGCCAAGGGTCAGAATTTAGCTCCTGCTGTGTTAACAGCATTTGCCGCCTTCTCCATTTCCATTTTTTTATTTTATTACTTATATTGGAGGAATAACTGCAAAATAAAATTTTACTTTTCGCTCCAACTTGGACACTACGACCTCTTTAACATTCAGTGAAGTTCTTTTTTTGCCTTACTGAACACTTTTTTGTTATGGTTATTTGGACACAGGGTGGAAGCCTGCCATATACAGGGGTTGGACAATGAAACTGAAACACCTGTCATTTTAGCGTGGGAGGTTTCATGGCTAAATTGGACCAGCCTGGTAGCCAGTCTTCATTGATTGCACATTGCACCAGTAAGAGCAGAGTGTGAAGGTTCAATTAGCAGGGTAAGAGCACAGTTTTGCTCAAAATATTGAAATGCACACAACATTATGGGTGACATACCAGAGTTCAAAGAGGACAAATTGTTGGTGCACGTCTTGCTGGCGCATCTGTGACCAAGACAGCAAGTCTTTGTGATGTATCAAGAGCCACGGTATCTAGGGTAATGTCAGCATACCACCAAGAAGGACGAACCACATCCAACAGGATTAACTGTGGATGCAAGAGGAAGCTGTCTGAAAGGGATGTTCGGGTGCTAACCCGGATTGTATCCAAAAAACATAAAACCACGGCTGCCCAAAATCACGGCAGAATTAAATGTGCACCTCAACTCTCCTGTTTCCACCAGAACTGTCCGTCGGGAGCTCCACAGGGTCAATATACACGGCCGGGCTGCTATAGCCAAACCTTTGGTCACTCATGCCAATGCCAAACGTCGGTTTCAATGGTGCAAGGAGCGCAAATCTTGGGCTGTGGACAATGTGAAACATGTATTGTTCTCTGATGAGTGCACCTTTACTGCTTTCCCAACATCCGGGAGAGTTACGGTGTGGAGAAGCCCCCAAAGAAGCGTACCACCCAGACTGTTGCATGCCCAGAGTGAAGCATGGGGGTGGATCAGTGATGGTTTGGTCTGCCATATCATGGCATTCCTTGCCCAATACTTGTGCTAGATGGGCGCGTCACTGCCAAGGAATACCAAACCATTCTTGAGGACCATGGTCATCCAATGGTTCAAACATTGTATCCTGAAGGCGGTGCCGTGTATCAGGATGACAATGCACCAATACACACAGCAAGACTGGTGAAAGATTGGTTTGATGAACATGAAAGTGAAGTTGAACATCTCCCATGGCCTGCACAGTCACCAGATCTAAATATTATTGAGCCACTTTGGGGTGTTTTGGAGGAGCGAGTCAGGAAACGTTTTCCTCCACCAGTATCACATAGTGACCTGGCCACTATCCTGCAAGAAGAATGGCTTAAAATCCCTCTGACCACTGTGCAGGACTTTTATATGTCATTCCCAAGACGAATTGACGCTGTATTGGCCGCAAAAGGAGGCCCTACACCATACTAATAAATTATTGTGGTCTAAAACCAGGTGTTTCAGTTTCATTGTCCAACCCCTGTATTTCTATTAATTTGTACATTAATTCATGGGTGGGGAAAGGGCGGTGAAAACGACACCTGTAGCTGTGCTCTATTTCACACAAATTACTATGTATGAATGAAAAGTGTACAGAAACATTAACGGTTACATATATGGGAATTTGTTGTGCGCCGCACTTTGCCATATTTGTTGTTAGTCCATTTATTAGTGTGAAAGCTGCACAGTCTTTTATACATAAGGCCCCCAGATGTTGTTTGACTGTTTGCACAGCTTGGCATCTTTTTTTTATATATTTTGTTTCGTGCACTAGTGGGCTTTATTTTTTGTTTTATTGTGAAAGTTGGCAGACAGGAAAATGGGGTGGAGAGAGGGGGAAGACAAGTGGCAAATGTCACCAGGTCGTGACTCAAACCCGGGACAGCAGCGTCGAGGAATAACGTCCGTGGGTCTTACATGGGTCCTGCGCTCCATCACTGCGCCATAAGTCTGCCTCGGAGGTTGGCCTCTTATTATGCCCCATCACTTCTTTCGTGTTCTTTTCCACCCTAAAGTTCGAACTGACCAATTATGTTGAATGACAAGCCGGAGAGCACCTGGTGGCTGGGTTTCTCCTCGCGGGACCCGGCCGGGCCAATCCCGAACGAGAGACGCGAGGCCATCCCCCAGTGGGCCCACCACCTGCAGGGGGAACCATGAGGGACAGGTGCAAAGCAGATTGGGCGGCGGACAAAGGTGGAGACCTAGGCGGCCCGATCCCTGGATGCTTAGTCTGGCTCTAGGGACGTGGAATGTCACCTCGCTGGGGGGGGAAGAAGCCTGAGCTTGTGCAGGAGGTCGAGAGATATCAACTAGAAATAGTCAGGCTCATCTCCATGCACAGCGTGGGCTCTGGAACCCATCTCCTCAAGAGGGGCTGGACTCTCTTCTACTCTGGAGTTGCCCACGGAGAGAAGCGGCGGGCTGGGTTGGGTTTGCTTGTTGCCCCCCAGCTCAGCCGTCTCGTTTTGGGGTTTACCCCAGTGGATGAGAGGGTCGCGTCCCTGCGCCTTCGGGTTGGGGATAAGTCTCTGACTGTCGTTTCGGCCTACGGGCCGAGCGGTAGTGCGGAGTACCCGGTCTTCTTGGTGTCCCTGTCGGGGGTGCTGGATAATACCCTTCCCGGAGACTCTATTATTCTGCTGGGGGACTTCAACGCCCACGTGGGAAACGACAGTGACACCTGGAGAGGCGTGATCGGGAGGAATGGCCTCCCCGATCTGAATCCGAGTTGTGTTTTGTTATTGGACTTCTGCGCTAGTCACGGATTGTCCATAATGAACACCATGTTCAAGCATAGGTGTGTCCATCAGTGCACTCGGCACCAGGACACCGTAGGCAGGAGGTCGATGATCGACTTTGTTGTCGTATTGTCAGACCTTCGGCCGCATGTTTTTGACACTCGGATGAAGAGAGGGCTGAGCTGTCCACTGATCACCACCTGGTGGTGAGTTGGATCCGCTGGATGAGGAGAAAGCCGGACAGACTTGGCAGGCCCAAGCGCATAGTGAGGGTCTGCTGGGAACGTCTGCCAGAGCCCTCGTCCAGGGATTTATTCAACTCCCACCTCCGGGAGAGCTTTGACCAGATTCCGGGGGATGTTGGAGACATAGAGTCCGAGTGAACCATGTTCTCCGCATCTATTGTCAATTCTGCTGCCTGTAGCTGTGGCCGTAAAGTCCGCAGTGCCTGTCGCAGCGGCAATCCCTGAACCCGGTGGTGGACACCGGCAGTAAGGGACGCTGTCAAACTGAAGAAGGAGTCCTATCGGCTGTGGTTGGCTTGTGGGACTCCTGAGGTGGCTGACGGGTACCGTGAGGCCAAGCGTGCCGCGGCCCTGGCGGGCCTGGGAGGAGTTCGGTGAGGCCATGGAGAAGGACAACTGGTTGGCCTCGAAGCAATTCTAGCAAACTGTCCGGCCCCTCAGGAGGGGGGATCATACTCCTCAGCCTCCCTGGTAAGGTCTACGCCAGGGTATTGGAGAGGAGAGTCCAGCCGATAGTCAAACCTCGGCTTCAGGAGGAGCAGTGTGGTTTTTGTCCCGGCCGTGGAACACTGGACCAGCTCTATACCCTCTACGGGGTACTCGCGGGTTCATGGGAGTTTGCCCCAACCGGTCCACATGTGGTTTTGTGGACCTGGAGAAAGCATTCGACTGTGTCCCTCGTGATGCCCTGTGGGGGGTGCTCCAGGAGTATGGAATCGGGGGCCCTTTACTAGGGGCCATCCGGTCTCTGAGTTTCATGAAGCATGTTGGACTCCGGCAGGGCTGCCCTTTGTCACCAGTCCTGTTCATAACTTTTATGGACAGGATTTCTAGGCGCAGCCAAGGGCCGGAGGTGGTCTGGTTTGGGGACCAGAGGATTTCGTTGGGGCGGTTCGCAGCCGAGTGTGAAGCGGCTGGGATGAAGATCAGCTCCTCCAAGTCCGAGGCCATGGTTTCTAGCCCGGAAAAGGGTGGCTTGTCCTCTTCAGGTTGGAGGGGAATTCCTGCCTCAAGTGGAAGAGTTCAATCATCTCGGGGTCTTGTTCATGAGTGAGGGAAGAATCGAGCGGGAGATCAACAGATGGATCGGTGCGGCTGCCACGGTAATGGGGGCGCTGTGTCGGTCCGTTGTGGTGAAGAGAGAGCTGAGCCGAAAAGCGAAGCTCTCGATTTACCGGTCGGTCTACGTTCCTACCCTCACCAATGGCCATGAACTTTGGGTCATGACCAAAAGAACGAGATCCCGGATACAAGCGGCTGAAATGAGCTTCCTCCGTAGGGTGGCCGGGCACTCTCTTAGAGATAGTGTGAGGAGCTCGGCCATCCGGGAGGGGCTCGGAGTAGAGCCGTTGCTCCTCCACATCGAGAGGAGTCAGTTGAGGTGGCTCGGGCATCTATACCGGATGCCTCCTTGACGCCTTCCTTGGGAGGAGGCCCAGGGGACCGCCCAGGACACGCTGGAGGGACTATGTCTCTCGGCTGGCCTGGGAACGCCTTGGGCTCCCCCCGGAGGAGCTGGAGGAGGTGTCTGGGGAGAGGGACGTCTGGGCGTCTCTGCTGAGTCTGCTGCCCCCGCGACCCGGTCCAGGATAAAGCGGAAGACGACGACGACGACGACAACGACGATGAATAAATACTGGATACACAAACAGCAATTCATTCCTACTTAACTTAGTGCATATGATCGCGTGATCGTATGACACTATTGGATCCAGTTTGAAGAGTTATGTCTGTTTGCCAGCAAAGAGACATAGCGCGCTGTCTCCCTCCATCCAGTTCCGCTGGGGACCAGCGTGGAAGAGGTCTGTCTGTTGCAAAAGCGGGGTTTTTATTCGAACAGTGACATCACGGGAAGTCCGCTGTCACTCTTGTTCCTGGCTGGAACCTACTGGAAGTAGGTGAATCCGATTTAGTTTGAAAAGTTTAGTTTGAAAGTTCCAGAAAAGTTCCTACTGGCCTTTAATGTTGTAACCCATGGCTGGGGTCCCAAAAAAGCTTAGGAACAGGAACACAAGGTGGGTCCACCTGGACACCCTCATCGGAGAACTCATGAAGTAGAGGTTAAGGCGTGTCCACCTGGACACCGTCGTTGGAGACTTCAAGAGCTGGAGTAACAGGCAAGTCCACCTGGACACATTTCATCGGAGACCTCAGGTGCTGGTGCAAAAGGCAGCACCAGCAGCTTGAGGCGAGGAGCGGGCACTGGTGCTTTCAGATAGCAAGGAGAAGGCTCAGCAATTACAGGCAGTGAGGAGCAGTCTTAGGCTCTTTCAGGCCATGAGAAGCATGTTCCAGCACAGGAGGCTGCTGTGCTTCTTCTTTGGCATGCTGTTTATTCCGTGATCCTCCAAGCCGTGACAGAGTTCTGCTCTTGTGTGGCGGAAAGGAGTTTAAATGCTGCGGGAGCTGGAATGATGACCTCTACTCCTGTTGCCTGGTCCTTCATGTTTTCGGATTGTACTGTAAGGGTATGTGGTTAAGCAGGTCCAAATCGGCAACAGCACATCGGCAGGCGCTCGGTCGATAGATATATTTTAATGATAACAATTACTGACATGGAGGTAATACAGGAATCTGGGAGACAACATATGAACCAACAATGATGCAACAGAAAATATGGATTTAAATACAAAAGAGATTAAGAGAATTCAGGTGCGTGTAATTAACTTGAAACAGATGTGAATCATGCCCTAAATCAAAGATATTTAAGAAGAGATAGGAAACAAAGTCATTGAACTTTATCAGTGTGGACAGGGTTACAAAGCCTTTTCTAAGTGTTTGGGAAAGTTAATTACAGTGATCCACAAATGGTGAAAACAGGAACAGTGGTGAACCTTTCCAGTAGTGGCCGGCCACCCAAAGTTACTCCAAGAACTCAGGGGCTCATCCTGGAGGTCACAAAAATAAAAAAATATATTCTTATTACACATTACTTATACCGCATTTCAGAAAGAGCATGGTGATGGTAGTGTGATGTTCTGGGGCTACTTTGCTGCTTCAGGATCTGGATGAGGAACCATGAATTCTACTCTCAACAAGAAAATCTGGAAAGAGAACGTCCGGCCATTAGTTCATGACCATAAGGTTCACACTATGCAAATATCCAAATATTTCCAAAGAAAATCTGTGAGCCTGAATCACTGGTCCGTAGTCATTCAGTGTGACACAAGTGCAGATCACCATTTCAGCTATCTCCTGACAAAAGACGAAAAACAACAAATAAATATATAAAATCATGCAGTGGGATTTGTACTTGTGTGCTGCTGGGTTGACATTTAATTCATCCATGAGTGTTTCTACTGCTATCTCCTTTCCTTCCTCCTCTTCTTTTTTACCACCTGACTGTAATAATAGGTGTGTGAACTATGGAACGTTCATGAAATAAAAGTCTACATCAAAAAACAATCGACACAAATATAATGTGACACTGAAATTGTGAAATAATTGAATGCATATTAAATTATCAGCTCATTATTATGAAATATATTTCATTTTCCATTAAAAAACAGGGTTATAATATATAAAAATATTCTAATAAAATTTTTACCTAAACAATTAAATGATTGCTGAGGTTATTTTTATGTAATTCCAGCAGTGTTTTTCCTTTCAAACTGTAATTTGTTAAAAGTCAGCTTTTATTTTAAAAAGGCAGCTTTAATTTTATAGGGGTGAGAGGCTGGACCTGCTTCCTCATTGGCTGATCCTGGGTATCTGCTCCCTGAGCAGCTACTGCACCAGCTCGAGGTTTAGGAAGATGGTGACGTATTCATGAACTTTATTCAGCTTTGGTTACCTTAGCAGATCATATTGAGGAGAATAATTTATAATATGATGCCATTTTGAGTTGTTTAGATGACATCTTTCAATTGATCGGGGTGATAAATGCTCTCTAGAATGTTAGCATTGACGACACCATTGTGGATACCCTAAGAGCCACTGAGCACTCTACAGTAAAATTATGAAATATTTGTTCTGGTTATCGTAGGGGTGACCTTTTACCATAATCTGAAGAGTGTGTCATCACCTCTTATGATTCTGGATAAATTGCTGAAAGTGAGACTAGAGTATATAACAGATAAGTGTTAGTTATTGCTCCAAAAATCTACAGTAAATTTATTAAATATTTATTTTTTACATAAACATGTATGTGAAAATTGTAAATATGTCATTATTGTAAATGTTCTGAAGGTTACTTTTCTATTTTCCTCTTAATTTCTCAACTGTTGCCTGGATAGGCATCTAGTCTGCTCTATTACCGTAATGCACCTTGTATGCGTGAAGCTAATTTTTAAAATAGAGCTAATGTAGGCTGGCATGACTGTCGGCTCACTTGACCGCAGGGAACTGTGCTGGGTGACACAGAAAACATAACCGCAATAACCCTGATGGTTATGCCAGACAGCACTGAAGTCTTGAGTGCTGTGCTGTGCATGTTCCATGTGGACACGGTGCTCAATGGCTCTTAGGGTATCGATGCTAACATTCTGGAGAGCAATTATCATCCCGATCAATTGAAAAATGTCATCCAAACAACTCAAAATGGCATCATATTATAAATTATTCCCCTCAATTTGATCTGCTAAGGTAACTAGAGCTGAATGCAGTTCAAGAAACTCCACCATCCTTCCTAAACCTTGTGCTGGCACAGTAGCTGCTCAGGGAGCAGGTACCCAGCAAACTAATCTCAGTGTAAGGCTCAGTCAATGAGGATGCAGGTCCACCCTGTTGATGCTGATTGGTTCCACAGTCATTCAGTTTTAATGTGACATTATGAAAGAAATAGGCCATGGGGAAAAATCACCCTTATAAGATAAAAGCTGGCTTTTTGAAATAAAAGCTGACTTTTAAAATAGGACATTTTGAAATAAAAAACTGCTGGAATTACATAAAAATAGCCTCAACAATAATTTAAATTATTAGCTTAAAATTTTATGTGAAAAGTCTTTTATATTATAATGCCGTTTTTCAATGGAAAATGAAATATATTTCAACCTGGAAAGACTCACAAATGAGAGAAACACAGAGATGGCAATTAGAGGAGTTTACTAGCTGATGTTTGTTTTCTTTTGGCGCTCAGACCCTTGTGGAAGATCTAGATGCTGATAATGACATGAGCTTGAATGAACATCTAATGAGTGAAAAGGCTGGAGTGGGCTCAGAAAGATGATCTTTCGATAAAAATTGATGCCTGCTAAAAGGCTGCGGCTGTAGGGGAGCTTGAAACGATGGTGTTCAAAACAATGAGTAATGAAAGCTAGGACTGAATGCAAACCAGGTACGATGACATGTTATTAGCAAGGTAAAATTTTGCAAAGGTTTTCCAGGTTGTGTTTGGCAGATTGCAAAAGAGGAAGGAGAGAGAGGAATAATCGAAGTAGGGTAAAAGCAGGCTGATGGACAGAGACGGCGGAAGACCTGAAAATTTAGAACAAGACAGAGCATCAGCGACTGAATTAGAAAAACCTGGAATATGACGGGCAGAAATTATGAAGTTATGAGTTACGGCCAGCCAGGATTCGACGGAGGTAAGAGCTATGTCCATGAAATGACCTTACTAATATTGTCAGTTCATAGATGTTTAGTAAGAGTTTGTTACTTTGCTGCAGCAGTAATGCAGTTAATGCTTGTATTTTTAAAACACTTAGTCCGGGAAGGTGCTGTAAATCGATTGTCGCAAACTGAACAGCGCAGTGCCGACCCGGCATGCAGAGAGAAAGTGTGCTCCATGATAAGACGAGAAAGATATAGCTAAGATGTATATCGAAACAGTAAATGGTTCCTTAGCGCCTTTTTAATAAGGGAACATGGTTGGTATAAATGTTCGAATGCGTAAATGAATATTTAGATATTCTACGGAGCAAACAGGTTGCTTTTAAATGTAGCTCCCCCCAGCAGAGGGTTGCTATATTCTTTGGTAAATTATTCACGCTTAAGCGCAATTACTAGTTTCAATATTATAAGCTAAGTAAAGTCACAGACAGTTAAAGTAATTTGCGTTGCATTTATTTTATTATACAGAGAAAATATAGATGGCTATGGTTACAAATTTAATAAATATACGAGGTAAAAGCACTCAAGGGAAAGACTGTCAAGGATAAAAGGGGGTTGTAATAATTTAAGGTAAATAATTCATATATGGTAAATAATAAGGCAAAAAGGTTAAAAGCAGCATATTGTTAAAGTTACTGAAGGTATTTACGTTCTGTATATTTTTTAGCTATAATGATGTGTTCACATGCAAGGCTCTGACAACGAAAGGATTGTGAACCATCCGTTTGAGAGATCATCTTTTTTAACCGAGACTGTACAGACTATAAAAAAAAAAAAAACTCAAACGAGTCAGCCAAGAACGACGTCGCTGTAAAAGGAAGAGATACCATTCCAGTTCGTAAGGAGACTGGAGCTGGAAGCCAGCAGTCTGAGTTTGGCAGGCACAGAAATGCTGGAAGAAAGGACGAGAAGACCAAAGAGTGCTCTGATGGCCGACTGAGCAACAGGATCAGGAGGTGCCTTGCATCATGACAAAACTTCAGTGGCGAGAATAAACCAGTCTAGGCAGACTCCTGATTGAGCGAGGGAGGATGCAGCTTTGGCGAAGAAGGATTTGTGATATGGATAGAAAAATCGGGAAGCCATGTTTGAAATTCTAGGTTGGGCTTATTCTATGCTGAGGTTAAGAGCAGAAGACGTCTCTGAAATGCTTAAAGGCGACACAAGCTCGCCGAAGGGAGATTGTTAGTAAGGCGGGGATGAGATGATTTAAACATAGCAGTACAGCCATCAGGGGAAGCGACACAGTGGTCAACCTCAGGAGATGGTAAAATGAGAGAAACCAGATTAATGAGCTGCCCCTGCAGAATTTGGAGCGGAGCCTGAGTGAAAAGTTAGAATGCATGGGAGTATATGATCTACCTGAATGTAAAAGAGGAGTGGGAAACACAGCGTGCTTGAAGGGCATATGAATGAGGAAACAGTTGAGAAAAGAGAATGAAGTGATACAACTCATCCTTAGAGACGACCCAGGACGAGCATTGCGATGGTGAATGTCAGTGGGAGGGGCCAAGGAGCGGGTTGAACGTCGGCGGAGCGGAGAAGAGGAAGTGCTAACGTGGCGGAATTGGAGGCGAACTCCCGGAGAATCTGAGTAATGGATGATAATGAGCGCTGGAGAGACTCCATAGACGAGATGAATGAAGCAGGGAAGATTGTGGGATGGCCGAAGTAGAAGAGGACGTCGAAGCCTGTGGTGCGGGAGGATCGGTTTGAGAAACGAGATCGGAAGAGAACCGCTGCAGAAGCCGGGCCGGGTGACGCGGCGGTGAGAGACGGGGTGAAGGCAGGGCGACCTCGGCGACACTTAGTAGGAGGATTGGAGGAGTTCTTAAGGGGCCTTCCACTTGCCCGGAGCTGAGACGAGGGAAAAGGGGCCATCAAGGCAGGAGGCCAGTCGAACGCTCCTACGAGCGGAAGAGGAGGAAGGAGGATGAGGATCCGTCATGAAACAGTGCGAGGAACCGCCAAGTCGCCAGAGACTTAATCGGACATGTCACGGCTGATCGTCAAAGCTCAGCAACGAGCAGTGTCTTCCATGATGAAGGTCTTTAAATATAATGACTTGGGAGATGATTGGATTAGGAGAAGAGCGGACTCGTCTCTGATTGGAGCGTTATGGAGGAATAACCAGGCGGAGTGAAGGCGGTGAAGGTGAGTCTTCCATGTTGGATTTTTGTTAAAAACTCAATTTTAAATCCAACAAGGCCACCTGGGGAGTTTCACCCCAGGAATTTGTATTGCATTTACTGAACAAAAGAAACCTAAAAAAAAACAAAAATGTTTGTGACACAGACTCGGATTTGTGCCACTTAAGAAGACGGGAGGCGTAGTTCTATCAATACAAAAAGTTGTAGTGGAGTTTTGACGAAAATTCAACTTGGAATAATCACCTCCACTTCCGGCTCCTTCCACTTTCAAACCCTATTCCTTCGCCTGGCAAACCTTTGCTACATTTTGCGTTGCTAATAACACACCATCGTACCCAGTTCGCATTCAAACAGTCCTAGCTTTCATTACTCATTGTTTTGAACACCATTTTTTCAAGCTCCCCTACATCTGCAGCCTATTAGCAGGCATCAGTTTTTATCAAAAGATCATCTTTCTGAGCCCACTCCGAGCCTTTTCACTCATTTTGCCATTTAACTTCTCCTCAAAGGCATCTCAAAATATTGCATTCCACAGCCTGACTCCCAGAGACCTTTTACACTTCCCCTCCTTAAAAACCTCCTTATGACCCTTCGCTCTGGTCCTTCACCTTATTTAAAATCTCTTCTCTCCAGTGCCTTCCTCCCCGCCTTCTACGGCTTTCTTAGACCAAGCGAATTTACTCCTTCTAATTCATTCGTGCCATCTAGAGATTTAGCCGTTTCAGACCTCAAGTTCTATCCAGACCATTTCAAACTTTACCTCAAACACACCAAAGGTAAAGGTCCATGTTTCATTTCCATTGCTCGCCTCAATGACCCATTTTGTCCTTTCCAAGCCATGTACACTTTTGCTCTCAAACGTCACAAAATCCGCTCACCCAGCACGCCCCTCCCTCACTGCAGAAGGTGTTTCCACGATTGCCTCCTGGTCCCTCAAATTTCTAGGCCAAACTTTGTTCAGTGCAATCTTCCCCCTAGTCAGTTCTGAGGTCACTCATTCAGAATCGGGGCAACCACTTCAGCAGCTACCCAAGGACTTTCCACAGCTTCCCTACAACAACTCGGTAGCTGGTCTACTTGAGCATTCTCTTCATATGTCGGCCCAAACTTCCATTTTGTGCTATCTGCTCAACGATCTATCAGTTCTTAGGTAAGAGCTTCTGGATTAACTGGTGGTTTTTGGCCTTTTCAGTTTAAACTTATTCTTGCTATGTAATATCATTTTATCAAACCTTATTCTCTCCCCTCATTCTCTTCAAGGTCCCCATCCTCCAACATCCGTCAGCTGATGTTATCTGTTATGTCTCCCACGTGTCTTCACATGACTTCATTCTCTCTTGATCAAGCTCCCTCTATGCCTTGTCAGGCACGCACCATTACTCTCTACGCCTTGTCAGGACAGACCATTCCTCTCTACGCCTTGTCAGGCACATGCCTAATCCCTCTCTACGCCTTGTCAGGCACAGTCCCGCCCTTTCAAGCCTTGTCAGGCTCACTCATTTTCTTTGCTATTTTTCAGGCTCAGATCATCCCTTCTCTACGCCCGCCAGTCAGACCAATTTTATTCCTTCTAACTCCCATACTGTTTTTATTTCTAACCCTAGATGTCCATTCAAGCTCATGTCATTATCGGCATCCATGTCTTCCACCGGGGTCCGAGCGCCAAAGATAGGAACTTTATCTATAAACTCCTCTCCCTAGTCTTCACTTCATGCTTCTTCTTATCAGGTACCGTCACATCATCCTCATTTATCTTCATAATTTTTCTTCTCATAGGTTCTCTTACTCCCTCGCTGGCCATCTCCTTCATCGCCTTTGCGGCACGAAACATTTTTCTCATTGCCTCCACGGCAATGCTTCTGTTTCTCAATGCCTCTGTGGCACGAAATATCATCCTCATTACCTCCGTGGCAATGCATTAATTTCTCGATCCCTCCGTGGCACGTCAAAAAAAAAAAAAAGCAAAGAAAGCACCACCTGCAGGCGCTTTCAATTATGCCTTGACAGGCATTCCTATGTAGATGGTTAGGCTTTCATTATCTCTGCCATTGGCAGGTGCATTCATTCATGCCTCGGCAGGCATTTCTATTTAGATAGTTAGGCTTTCACTATCTCCGCCATCTGCAGGCGCTTTCAATCATGCCTTGACAGGCATCTCTATTTAGACGGCTAGGTTTTCACTATCTCCACCATCTGCAGGCGCTTTCAATCATGCCTTGACAGGCATCTCTATTTAGACAGCTAGGCTTTTCTATCTCCGCCATCTCCAGGCGCATTCATTTATGCCTTGGCCGGCATTCCTATCTAGATATTTAGGCTTTCACCATCTACGCCGTCTCCAGGCGCATTCATTTATGCCTTGGCCGGCATTCCTATCTAGATAGTTAGGCTTTCACCATCTACGCCGTCTCCAGGCGCATTCATTTATGCCTTGGCAGGCATTTCTATCTAGATAGTTGGCTTTCACTATCTCCGCCATTGGCAGGCGTTTTAATTCATGCCTTGGCAGGCATTTCTATTTAGGTGGTTAGGCTTTCACTATCTCTGCCATCTGCAGGTGCTTTCAATCATGCCTTTGCAGGCATCTCTATTTAGATAATTAGACTTTTTACTATCTCCGCCTTGGCAGGCGTCTCAGTCAATTATTAGGCTCATCTGCCCTGTCAGGCAAACCACTCTACGCCTCTATTTGAAGTAGTTATCTAAGATTAACCTAGATTACTCTAGGGCTGAACACCATACTGTACTTGCAATCTCGAGTTTGTAACTCCCTCTTTAGTCCCAGCCTCAGCCCGGCCTCGGCTTTTTGGGGGAAGACGTACCTAATCCTAATCCTAATCCTAAAATGGCCTTTCTAGCTCACGTCATCCTCAAACTACACGTCTTCCTCCAGGGTCAGAATGCCAAATAGATAATTTTCATTAATAAACCTGCTAATCATTATCTCGTTGTTTCTCCCTTTTTGAGTCTTTCCATGCTGAAATGGAGTTTTTAACGAAAATTCAACATGGAAGACTCACCTTCACTGCCTCCACTCCGCCAGGTTATTCCTCCATAACGCTCCAATCAGAGACGGGTCCGCTCTTCTTCTCGTCCAATCATCTCCCAAGTCATTAAATTTAAAGACCTTCATCATGAAAGACACTGCTCGTTGCTGAGATTCGACCCTCCTCCTCCCCTTTCTCCACCCTCTGGCTCCCATATGCCTTAAAATCTTCTTCAGGCCACTCCACCACCAGGATCGGATTTCTGGGTGGTAAGACGTACCAAATCCTAATCCTAAAATGGCCTTTCTAGCTCACGTCATCCTCAGACTACACTTCTTCCTCCAGGGTCCGAGCGCCAAATAGATAACTTCATTAATAAACCTGCTAATCATTATCTCGTTGTTTCTCTCTTTTTGAGTCTGTCCAGGTTGAAATCAAAGTGTTGAATATTGTCTTTCATTTTGCTGCCACATATACAGGGGTTGGACAATGAAACTGAAACACCTGTCATTTTAGTGTGGGAGGTTTCATGGCTAAATTGGACCAGCCTGGTAGCCAGTCTTCATTGATTGCACATTGCAACATTAAGAGCAGAGTGTGAAGGTTCAATTAGCAGGGTAAAAGCACAGTTTTGCTCAAAATATTGAAATGCACACAACATTATGGGTGACATACCAGAGTTCAAAAGAGGACAAATTGTTGGTGCACGTCTTGCTGGTGCATCTGTGACCAAGACAGCAAGTCTTTGTGATGTATCAAGAGCCACGGTATCCAGGGTAACATCAGCACACCACCAAGAAGGATGAACCACATCCAACAGGATTAACGGTGGACGCAAGAGGAAGCTGTCTGAAAGGGATGTTCGGGTGCTAACCCAGATTGTATCCAAAAAAACATAAAACCACGGCTGCCCAAATCACGGCATAATTAAATGTGCACCTCAACTCTCCTGTTTCCACCAGAACTGTCCGTCGGGAGCTCCACAGGGTCAATATACACGGCCGGGCTGCTAAAGCCAAACCTTTGGTCACTCATGGCAATGCCAAACGTCGGTTTCATTGGTGCACGGAGCGCAAATCTTGGACTGTGGATAATGTGAAACATGTATTGTTCTCTGATGAGTCCACCTGTTTTCCCCATATCCGGGAGAGTTACGGTGTGGAGAAGCCCCAAAGAAGCGTACCACCCAGACTGTTGCATGCCCAGAGTGAAGCATGGGGGTGATTCAGTGATGGTTTGGACTGCCATATCATGGCATTCCCTTGGCCCAATACTTGTGCTTGATGGGCGCGTCACTGCCAAGGACTACCGAACCATTCTTGAGGACCATGTGCATCCAATGGTTCAAACATTGTATCCTGAAGGTGGTGCTGTGTATCAGGATGACAATGCACCAATACACACAGCAAGACTGGTGAAAGATTGATTTGATGAACATGAAAGTGAAGTTGAACGTCTCCCATGGCCTGCACAGTCACCAGATCTAAATATTATTGAGCCACTTTGGGGTGTTTTTGGAGGAGCGAGTCAGGAAACGTTTTCCTCCACCAGTATCACGTAGTGACCTGGCCACTATCCTGCAAGAAGAATGGCTTAAAATCCCTCTGACCACTGTGCAGGACTTGTATATGTCACTCCCAAGACGAATTGACGCTGTATTGGCCGCAAAAGGAGGCCCTACACCATACTAATAAATTATATATATATATATTATATATATATATAATATATATATATATATATATATTATACACACACACATACATGTGTCTATATATGTTTTTTTAAGATATGATACCAGATATGATGATTCACCTGTAGACCTTTACAGTAGGTGTACTTTGTTTACAAAGATAGATAATACACCCCGCTCCCATGAGTGTCTGGTGTCGGGGGGTTTGGGGGTCGGGGTATACAAAAAGCTTTCAACAGACTAACACTTACCTTTGCTGGTCATGCTGCACAAAGTTGAAACTTAGGTAATGACATATATTGGAATTGGAATTGGATATTGGATATTGATGAGACTGTATCATGTTTTACATGAACTGAATGTATTTGAAGAATTGTTGCAGGTTGTACATTTATGGATGACAAGATAAACATTACCTACATAGCTCTGTCTGGGTATGTAGATCTGAACAAATACAGATATTTTTACTTTTTTATTACATTTACATTGTACGTTTTAACAGTCTGTAGTAATGTTACTATTTTGTATCTCATCTGGATTCACAAAAACCTCCATGAGCCGATGTACATCTTCATTGCAGCTTTGTTATTTAATGGCCTTCTTTACAGCACTAATATTTACCCAAAGCTTTTGATTGACTTTTTATCAGAAAAACCAGTTATATCATATTCAGCTTGCATTTTACAGTTTTTTGTGTTTTATTCTGTTGGTGGTTCAGAGTTTTTACTGTTAGCAGCCATGGCCTTTGACAGATATATGGCAATATGTAAACCTCTCAGATATCGAAATACAATGAGAAAAAGTATTGTGAATATTTTCCTGATTCTAGCTTGGTTTGCACCTGCTTGTTATCTTAAAGCACAAGCAATACTGAGTTCTAAAGCTAAATTATGTAAATTTAATTTGGAAGGAATATTTTGTAACAATAATATTTACGCACTTCACTGTGTAAGATCAAAAACAATTACTGTAGTTGGGGTTGTTGCTTTAACAAATCTTGCAATACTTCCTATGATCTTCACAGTTTTTACATATGCAAACATATTTCTAATATCTTATCAAAGTTCTAAATCATTCAGTAAAACTGCTGCCCAGACCTGTGTACCACATCTGTTGGTTTTGACCAGCTACTTCTGTTTGATGACATATGATGTAACTATAGCTCGAGTGGAGTCAGATTTCCCAAAAATTGCACGCTTTATAATGACAATGCAGATATTTGTTTATCAACCTTTGTTTAATCCGTTCATATACGGTTTTAAAATGAAAGAAATTAATAAACATTTAAAGAGTCTGTTCAGCTCAGCCAGAACCTGCCAGCATTAATTTTGCAATTTTTCAAATGTAATGTCATTGCCCTAAAATCATTTTACTTTATCTTAATTTATTATTTAAACTGTAATGATCATAATTTACATGTCCAAGAGATCCCATTTAAACCATTTTCATTGTCTCAATAATCTGACTGAAAAATTTAGAAAAATAAAATAATTGTTTCTGTGATTATTATTACAGAAAAAAATACTGATTTTGGAGTCAAACACATGTAAATTACTTTAGTTTAGAGCCATCTATCTATATATTTTACCTACCTAAGCCTGTTCAGGGTCACCATTGTTTATCTCCAGTTGTCAATAGGTGAAAAGCACGATAGACCCCAAACAAGTCTCTGTTCCTCAGCTCTAAGGGAATTTTAAATCTTCAATTAAAACAATAGGCATGCTTGTGGATTGCTGAAGGAGTTCATTCACTGTAGTAACTGTAGAAAACCTATGTAAGCTCGAAAATGCTTACCTCATGATCAAAGGTCCTTGTAATTTCCCCATAAGCACCTTAACTCAAGCTTTTGCTTTTTTTATATATTGATTGAATTTTACTGCATTTCGTTAGTTTAGAGACCAAAATTTGGTGTCCTTCCTGATGTTCTAAGGTGTGACCATGCTATTTAAGCTAAAATGAATTTTAATGTCTGAAGTGACTTTGATGAGACAGAAAATTTGGAAGCTTAAAGCTTTGTTTGGTAGATTAAAAGTGTTAGTATTGTTTTTACCATATGCGAAAATTAATTCTGTGTAGATTGTTCTCGGAATAAGGAAACAGTCACTCTGAGCAGCATGCAAGGCCTGTCTGGGAACAAGTTAGATGACGAAAGGGTCTCGGTGTGAGGAAAGACTAATGGACTTGTTATTGTAGAAGTGAACTTGTAGGCTGGATAGAAACAGTCCAGCTGGAAAGACTTATGATATCCTGAATCCTGCCAGGTTGCTTTGACATAAGGGTTCAGCAGTCCAGATAAGCTAATGAAATTGTTATGGCACAACTGTCATGCAGACCGGTCTTGATATCTTCCAGATATGAGTCTATTCTTGTTTATTCCTGTAAGCACTGCTAAGAGTCTAGTATTCATGCTTCCAAAATGTGGGTAAGTGAAAGAGTACATCTGATTGGTCAAAAAGTCTCACATACACAACAATGATATGACTGTTGTATATATATCTTGATTCATGTAAGGGATTTTGGGATTCTTTGGGATTTTGTTTGAAGATGTGTTCTGAATAAAAGGTCCCCCGTGTCGACTTTGGGAGGAAACCAGTTGTCTCTTCATCATTTTTAAATTAGTAAACTTTCTTCTCCCACAAAATCACTGAAAATTATGTTTTCTGATAAATGTATTGCATGTCCATTGGTTTCATGCCTTTTGTATGAAACAGAATTCTTGTTTGATACTTTTAGGACCCAAAAAAACTACTTAAAGGAAAAAGTTTCAGCTTATGATTGTTCTTTGTTTTTGTATGTTCCTTCAATACAACTTAAATGTTGTTTGGACCTTGTTCATTTTTTGTTGCTAGAAATACACATTCAGCATCAGACGTGAGCATACAAACATAAACTATTTTTAAACATTTTAAGAAATTTAAAAGAGGGGTGCGTAGATGGCCCCCAGTGCGGAGGCTGTGGTCCTCAGTCCAGCCGTCACGTCCATTGAACTTTGCTGCATGTCTTCCCCTCTCTCTCTACACCCCATTACAACGTACAAAGTAAAGGCCACTAGTGCTGCAAAATTTTTTAAAAACAAACAAACAAATTAAGAGTTTGGGACCAACATCCAATAACTGATATATACAGTTTTGTCTATACAAGTCTATACAAAGCAGTGCAACAAACTGTGAAGTTTAAATATTTAATAAAAGACTCATTACAACTTTTACTGTGTGACAACAAGGCCTTGTTGACACAACAATGACATTTTTGAAGTTTTAATTAATATCTCCGTTCACACAGCAACAGTAGACACGAATATTGTGTAATTCTCCAGCCACGCCACTAGTTGGCAACATGCACAAACACTTTCTGCTTACAGAAAATTTGTTGGTGAACCGTCGCTGGATTCAAAGGAGTCTGCAGCACAAGTACTCTGCAATACACCATTGTTATTGTTATCTTCGTCTTCTGTGGGTGTTAAAGTGGTCGGTAGCCTTTATGTTGTGCCCATGTGCCTTAATTTCTACTGATTTCAGTCATCCTGTTCATAAGCCATGGGCTCCCCGTAAGAAAGATTAAATTTTTCCGATCTAAATTACAATGGAGACTGAGACGTTTTCAAACGATTACACTCTGGAACCCGTTCTGAAATTGTGCCATTTTTGAGGAATTTACCAAAATTATTTATGTTTCCTAATAATGAGTGAATGAATATATTGTCTGAATAATGAGAGGCAGAGTTTTTTTGCAGCACTACTGAATTTTATTTTATGTTTTTTTTTTAAAGTAGGCAGACAGGCAGTCTTTTTTCTGATTTATATTTGATTAAACAAAAAATATATATTTTGAGCCTCGCCAACTTTTTTTTATTAAATGAACATTAAATAAACATTGCAAAACACCATCAAATCTGTTTGAAAACCTAGGAGAAGCCTTACGTTGTATTCATCAACATCTTTACATTAACTGTAGCTAATTTGGACTGAATCAGTTGAAGCATATTTGTTCCACAAAAGGTTTAGTGGGCAATGTGCCAGTCGAAGCTGGGATTTTGGCACAATTTAGCCAAATGTCCCAAAACTGTGCCAAATGTGTTTTATACCTCCATAAAAGGGAATCCTATCAAATACAAATGCTGATTTACATTGTAAACGTCCTTCTGCATATGACATAGTCTTTTGTCATGAGACCAAAGGCTATGTTATCCTGTGTATCATCAAAATGTGCCATTGTTCATAATATAAAATGAATAAAATGAAAAGAAATCAAAATAAACTTTATCCTTTTATCTCCAACTGGAAGAAATGTTTTTGAAAAAAATGATTATTTAAGAAAAACTAAATAAACCAATGCGCAAAAAGAATATTCCATAAAATCTAAGTACAATTTTAAATGAAAAACTGTATAAATACTGAAGGGCTGCACCCCCCAGATCCCCCCTTCCAGACACACCTGTACATACTGTCCTTATTTTTATCCCTCTAAAGTGTTTTTTCATGTTGTGGTTGTGGAGAGCTAAGTCAAATTCCTTGTTTGTGACACAAATTTGGCCAATAAAGTTGATTACTAACTGATTCTGAATCAAACTGAAAACAAACAAGCCTTGAATCAGTCTCACACGAACAGCCATGCAGCCTCTTTGTTCTGGAACAGGGGTGGGTGATTGTTGCATACAGATATGCTGCATAACATATGTCCTAAATAATGGTAATCACAAACGTAAAATATCTAAAAGATTGTTGACATAGCAAACATGTGGGCTGCACGGTGGCACAGTTGGTAGCACTGTTGCCTTGGATCAAGAAGGTCTTGGGTTCGATTCCTGAAAAAGAAAGGATGTTCATCTAAAAGAAAACTACTCCAAACATTTACTCAGACATGGTTTAGGGACTGCAGAAGAGACAGTTAAATTTGTTCTTTTGTCAGAGAAGAAATAGGAGGCCATATCTTTTAGGCAATAATCATTCCAATTATTTTTTCTGTGATTTTTACATTATATTATACGACCAGGCACAAGACCTAGAACATTCTTGCCTTACAGCAAGAAGGCCCTGGGTTCGACTCCCCTGCCGGGGGTCTTTCTGCATGGAGTTTGCATGTTCTTCCCTTGCATGCGTGGGTTCTCACCAGGTACTCCGGCTTCCTCCCACAGTCCAAAGACATGCCTGTTAGGTCACTCCAAATTGCCCTTAGGTGTATGAATGAGTGTGTGCAAGGTTGTTTGTGTGTTGCCCTGCGATGGACTGGCGACCTGTCCAGGGTGTACCCCGCCTCTCGCCCATAGATTGCTGAATATAGGCACCAGCTTCTCCGCGATCCACTATGGAATAAGCGGTAGAAAATGACTGACTGTTGAAATAGCAGACATGTAATGTAAATCTGCTGAAAATAAGAAGTAGCACAGTAAACTGACTCAGGAACTAGCCCATCCTCCTCTGAAGCACATCTTTATCATCCTAATTGATGCAGTAGTCTGAAGAATATTCCATTACGGTGTCACTGGTTCGCTAAACGTTGTCCAAAACCTCCAAGCCGGTAATTTTCCTCTTCTGTGCCAACAGCTAACACAGAGTGCACGCTAGCAGCCAAAGGCTGTAACTTTATGCATCCTCATAAGCACGCAAATTACATCACCAGAGAAGGCGCTAGAAAGACGAGCAATGCCTTGTCAGAAGGTTGAGTGTCTCTAGTTTGTAATGATATCGGACATAGGGGTTTGCTACAAAAGAAAGGTGCTTGCTGTACCATTTTGTTCACAGAGTCAGTCTTGTCTGAGGGACCTTTAAATGTCACTGTGCGTGTTTAAATTGCTGTAAAACTAAAAGTATTTGTGCAAAACTAATTTGGGGAATTGTTATGTAAACATTAAATATTATTATTACTATTATTATTATTTTTGTTATTACTATCAAAAATTACACCTTCTTTGGGAATATATTTTAATAGTTTCCATGAGTTTATTGTTTTTTTTAGAGGAATGGGTAATTATTTTAAAGTGAAAAAGGAAGAAGAGATTGAAATGCATTCCCTCTATTTATGTACTGGTGACCTCTTGGGTTTGCATGGGGCTCAACAGTTGTGTGCAAAACACATGCTTTAGACATTATCACCTCCTGAGGATGACATATGAGCCCATTTGCTCCTAAACCATGCAAGGTTGTGACCATATAAGCAGTTGTTTTTGTCAGGGAATCCAGGGAGCTTTGACTGTCTCAGGAAACACTGGGTGCACTTGGTTTTGGGGTTTCCTGTTATCAGTTCCCGTCCCACTCCCTAGTGCATGTATAAATGAGCTGTGTTGTCTGTACTCTTTATACTTTTTGGCTTCAAACAAGCTGAATTCCTTCAGCGGAGCGAAAAGGTTACTATATACGTACAATCAGAAAACTAGTCTGCCTAAGTCAGACAACACTTGATTTATGCAGACCCTAAAGGAGCGCTATGAAAGGTAGGATGTAAACCAACACCAGTAAATCCAACGTTTTGGGGTCTGTTTATTAGGATGACATCAGCCATAACAAAATCGGAGGTAAGGTCCACCAAAACTACAACTGTGTACTCATCAGAATAGAATGTGACACTTTAGGTAAAATGTCACATGACAACAGTTTCCGTTTAATGCATTTAGCAAAAAACAATTGTCCAATATATCATTGCTCTTCAGGAAACAATTAAGCTTTTGTACTACAAGGTTTTCTAAAAGCTTAGATACAAAAGGGACCTAAGAGACCAAGATAGGATTTCTTTGAAATCAGATTAACCCCTGCTTGTTTAAGAAAGATTGGGAACTATGCCAGTTTGAAGGGAGAGATTAAGGATGTTTATAATACAGGGCCCAATACAGTTAAACACACTAACAAATAAACTAGCAGGGAGGACATCAACAGGGTTTGTAGTCAGTTTAATATAACCAAGCAAAATAATGATGTCCTGCAAAGTGACAGGATCAAAAACACACCAAGTATAAAGGATTGGACCCACAAGGCAAGTCCCCCACCACGCCCTGAGAGAAGTGGAGTCCCAACAACGGAACAGCCAACTGGGCAAATTTCCAGAAGTATAATCCTAGCTGTGTTGTCATATCTCTGTCAGGAAGATAAAGTCAAAGGACTCCTTAAAAAATAGCTCATTCAAGCTAAAAGATTTCTTATTGATTGAGCGGGCATTTTTCAAATCAACATGCATTGGGGAATCTTGGGCGGTGTACTCGAAATCAGACTGTAGCGGGACACAAACCAAACACCTGTGGGCATGGAAACACCCTTTCCGCTGGGCAGGTAATCCAGGCAAAGCTGAAAAAAAGACATTGTTGCCAGTAGCAGCAAAACAGGGAGCAGGCGAGCATAGACATTGTAGGTGTCGCAACCAGACCACGACGGACAGGAGCAGGCGGCAGGTATACATCCCCACCAGAAGACAGGAGGTCAATGGGCTGAAGACAATGCAAGTCTCCCACATCAAAAAAGCCAGCCTCTGGTGACTTCTTCTTCCAGCTTGGTAACCAGCTCTGGATCCCCCTTTCCGCCTCCTGGACCAAGAGACTCCATGATAAATGCTCGGCAGTAAGCAGACAGGTAATGTACACACAAACGGAGGAGGGGACATTCTCCTATAGTTGCTCCAACTGTTGCAATGGCTCTCTATTGAGTGTTTGATGTTTAATAGCATGTCACCATCATAGGTTTGAGCAGCTGAGATAATATTTATGTACAAAACAGAAAAAAACGACATTAAAAATAATAGTCAATAATCAAAAGTTCCACCAGCGGGCAGCTGCACAGCCGACACACAGGCGACATCATGCCGCTAAAAACAGGAACAACAGAAAACAGCCAGTGCCTCTGTAAAGACCTTGAGGCAGGGTCAAACAAATCCTGTGCAGAGATTTCCCTGTCAGATCTATGCCAGTTTAGTTTATTGAGAGGTGAAACAACAAGAGCCAGACAGAGAGTAAAGTGTCTTATCAATTTATCTAACAATGTTTTAAGGCTTCAGGGCTAGGCTTAAGGACCTCAAAGGCATTCTTCTGTTTGAATTCCCCTTTTCTGGTCTCTTCAAAACATTCCCTTAGATGTCAGTGGGATCTTTGTATCCAAATTATGCACAAACACCTTGAATGACCTGTCAGAAAGAGAAAACTTTTGGAAATAATATTGGGAAATATTTCTACCATTAATGTTGTTGCCTATGCCTATTCCTTCTCTTTTTCATCTGTGCTTCGTACAATTTGTGACCTTCTGCATTTTGGGCAAATTGTCATATTCTGGTAGTCCAGGATCCCCTTTTCTCCCCTTTCTTCTTTTCCCTTCCTTTACTGGGTTTCTCAGGTCAGGAGTTATTTTTTTTCCCCTAGTAACTCTTCTTGTTTTTCCTCCTGCTTCCTTAGTGAAACTCCTTTGTGGCAAGGTCACTGAGTTCTCCTTATACCTGAAGACTTACTGGCTTCTGGCAGGACATTTACATTGCCTGGTTGCTCCAACATTGGATCTATCTACATCCAGGGGTGAAAGTGAGCCGGAACGATCCGGTACTGCGTACCACTAAAAGATTCTGCGCCGGTACACAGTACCGGGAAGAGGGAAGAACGGCTGTCTACTATGAAGCCGTCATCCAGAACCAGTTACAGCTGCAAAAATTCACGAGCACACAAAGAAGATCCACTACCAATAGGCAGTCTGTCTAAAACACGACTTAATCTGTTTATAAATATAGCTTTTTTCCCCTCATTCCAAATTGTTTCCAAACTGTTCTGCTATGCTGGAGCCTCAATGCTCCTGCTTTGCTTCTCTCTCCTCGGAGCTCGAGGCTTTTGTGAACTGCCAGCCTTTAAAACGAGCCCCGCTACGTTTAATGTCTGTCTGCTCGCTGCTAAATACCCCAGTTAAAAGCAAAGGGAGAGTAACTAGTTGTGTTTCATGTTATTTTGCTGAATTACAACACAGCACAGCTCGAAAACACTGCTTATGTCCAGAGATTTCACATACACTACACGAGAGCGCATGCGCGCTTACCTCCAAAACAGAACGGTTGCCAAGGAGATCGGTGCGTTCGATTTAATGGACTGGGAGATTTTACACAGGTGGTGCACACACATAAAAACCCACAGCTTGCGTTAGGACAGGACGAACAATAAATCACTTACCATCTACAGACTTTTAAATAAAAACCTCAAAAACACCCGAACTGTCAAATTTTAATTTAAATGAAATCAAAACTTGACCACAATGAAGAGAACAATAACTTCTTTGTTCAAAAGAAAAGACGGAAACTGAAGAAAAGTTATGCATCAGAAAACGGTTTATCATTGTTTCATACATGGCAGTTCTTTAACAATTGAAAAAATAAAATACATATATACATATATATATATTCTACATTGTCAAGTGATTCTAATTTCTACCTTATACAGACAGCCTTCAGTAAAGTAAAATATTGATACATTTTAATTAGTTTGAGTTTGGACTATATATATATATATATAATATATATATATATATATATATATATATATATATATATATATATATATATATATATATATGCATGCATATATGCCCGCAGTGCCTATTTTATTTTTCTGAATTACACATGAAATATATAAACTAAACTAATTAAACAAGGATACAGTTTTACTGAAGATGAGACATACATACCATATGTATACAGTTATTAATAACTGTAATATTAGTACTGATAAGGTCCAGGATGAGGCTCTATGCTATATTTTAAACACCACAACTTAACACCCTTTCCTCTCAAAGTGTTTAATAGTAAGAACTGGACTAATGTCTCACATGCTCAGTGCAGAACAAAAGACTGTGTTGAAAAATGCTTAACTTATTATTTTTGGCAGGCCAAATTTCTTCAGAAGTGGAATGAAGGGCTGAAAATACGGTGGTAAAAGAGAACAGGTTCATAAAAGAAGGAACCATTTTAATAAAATGTTTTGAAAGCTCTTGGCATAATAAAATAAATGTGTTTTAGGATTTTACCATTTAGGAAAATCAACTTTATACCACTTTCCTTTTTTGAAATATAAGAATAAAGACAATGGAGCATCAGGAGTGGAACACTTTGATGAGAATGTAACGTTTAAAAAGGTAATTTATGTAGATGACAAAAGAAGCAAACTGTCCCATAGTAAACATCTCTGAGTTTAAGAAAAACTTTTGTCAGCAAAAATTCAGATTAAGTTCTTTTCTAAATACCTCAAAATGTGTGATTATTTGCATCAGCAAAATGGTTTTTCATATGGCCTAAACTCTGTTTCTCCTTGTCCTTCATTAAACTTCTAACAAAAATAAAAAGTAAAATTATTGCAAACCTTTTTTGTTTGATTCACAATAATTTACATTCAGTCTAAAACCACCCGAGACAGAGAACTGGTACAATATGTCCTATATTATTTTAATTTTAAATTACCTTATTGAAATCTAAATATTTTGGATTTGGGCTAAAGCCCCCAATGTTTTGAGACCCTAAAAACGCCCCTGAAAACAATAACAAATCCATTATTCACCTTCTCTTGAAGATTTTCAAAAGTGTTGTCTGGACCTTTATAAATATATATTATATCTCCCAGAAGTGACTCCTCCTAACTGAACTATGGTTTTGTGTAAAGTATTCCCTTTAATAAAATCGTTTACTCTGTTGAAATTCCCACAGAGTCGGGCATACTGTGAGCAGTGCAGATTGAGCGTGTACCAATTTCCTATATTTCTGGAGACAAATTCCTAAATTTCCCACACTTGCTGTGGCAGCAGCATATGAGGAGAAAAAGCTAATTTGCCTTGTAGCTATGAAAAAAACAAAAAGAAACGAAGATGGTACATAAGGCCAATAAACCAGACTAGGGATGAAGATGGGGAATATACCTATCAGTGATGCCCAGAAATTGGCAGTGACAGTGCACATCCTCACAACACGTTGTGTCACATATAGGTCAGTTCGATGTGGTGTTATGGAAGTTCTTTTATTTAGTGGTCTAAAGTGTTCCAAAGTGCTGTGAACCTTCATTTACGTCTCTCCTCTGACCTCTGTGTTTAGTACTTATAGAGGAGTTGGTCTGTAAAACCATTATCAGAAGTTTAATGGTTAAAACACATCCTGGAGGGTTGTGTCTGAGGAAGAGCAGATGGGTGCCCTCATAAATAGCTTTATTACCTCTGACCCGAGGTGGGGTCTAGAGGACCATGTCTCCAAACTCTTTTAAGTTGAGGTAAAACCCACATACTGTTTAAATACTGTCTGTAAACTGTGCTCTGGGCTCTGCTTCACTGACTTGTCAGTGACAGGGTCTTCAAACGCTGAATGCCTTTGAATAAACTTATAAAGACAAAGTCTGGATTTTCTCTTGTTGTGAGTTAATTTCTCTCCCACTTTGATAAGAAAAAATCCATTATAGTGGACTTTATCCTGCTGAGCAGTTTATGGTGTGGGACAAGATACACATGCTGTAGAAGATCATAAAAAATGGGAACATCAGTGTCTCTTCTAGAATTGGAAAAAGAGGGTTTGCTCTGGAATTTTCATAGAATTGGGCTTTTGGAAAAATTTCTGATCAGCCAATCACATGGCAGCAACTCAACGCATTTAGGCATGTACACCTGGTCAAGACGATCTGCTGCAGTTCAAACCGAGCATCAGAATGGGGAAGAAAGGTGATTTAAGTGACTTTGAACGTGGCATTGTTGTTGGTGCCAGACAGGCTGGTCTGAGTATTTTAGAAACTGCTGATCTACTGGGATTTTCACGCACTACCATCTCTAGGGTTTAAAGAGAATAGTCCGAAAGAGTCCGAAAAAGAGAAAATATCCAGTGAGCGGCAGTTCTGTGGGCGCAAATGCCTTGTTGATGCCAGAGGTCAGAGGACAATGGCCAGACTAGTTTGAGCTGATAGAAAGGCAACAGTAACTCAAATAACCACTCATTACAACCAAGGCATGCAGGAGAGCATCTCTGAACGCACAACACGTTGACCCTTGAGGCGGATGGGCTACAGCAACAGAAGACCACACTCCTGTCAGCTAAGAACAGGAAACTGAGGCTACAATTCGCACAGGCTCACCAAAATTGGACAATAGAAGATTGGAAAAACGATGCCTTGTCTGATGAGTCTCGATTTCTGCTGGGACATTCGGGTGGTAGGGTCAGAATTTGGGGTCAACAACATGAAAGCATGGATCCATCCTGCCTTGTATCAACGGTTCAGGCTGGTGGTGGTGGTGTAATGGTGTCAGGAATATTTTCTTGACACACTTTGGGCCCCTTAGTAGCAATTGAGCATCATGTCAATGCCACAGCCTACCTGAGTATTGTTGCTGACCATGTCCATCCCTTTATGACCACAGTGTACACATCTTCTGATCGTTACTTCCAGCAGGATAACACGCCATGTCATAAAGCACGAATCATCTCAGACTGGTTTCTTGAACATGACAATGGGTTCACTGGACTCAAATGGCCTCCACAGACACCAGATCTCAATCCAATAGAGCACCTTTGGGATGTGGTGGAACGGGAGATTCGCATCATGGATGTGCAGCCAACAAATCTGCAGCATCTGTGTGAAGCTATCATGTCAATATGGACCAAACTCTCTGAGGAATGTTTCCAGTACCTTGTTGAACCTATGCCAAGAAGGATTAAGGCAGTTCTGAAGGCAAAAGGGGGTCCAACCCGGTACTAGCAAGGTGTAGCTAATAAAGTGACCGGTGAGTGTATATGTGTGTGTGTGTCTGTGTGTTTACTCTCCTTTCTATTCTTTTTCTTTTGAGAAATGCTTATCCCATTTAGTGTGTAATGAAAGAGGCACCTCTATTTATTTATACCTTCAGCATTACTTATACAATAGAGTATTTATTTTTGTATAATAATAGTGGAGTATAGTGGTTTGCTTCTTAATGTAATTGAGAATTTACAATTGATCCACTGCTTCTTTGAAACATTGTATTTCTCTGCTTTATTTTACTTTGTATGAAATAAGGCAGAACTGTGTGGCGGGCCTTCAGAGATTACACCCTGAGGGGGGAGGGTGTTATACAAAAGCTTTGGATAGACTCACCCTACATTCTTGTTAACTTTGCTGGTCATAATACACCAAATTTAAATTCAGGTAATGACAAGCATTGGGAATTGGATGTTGATGAACCTGTATCATATTTCACATAAACTTAATGTGTTTGACTGTATGATTAATTTTTGTAGGTTGTAAAACTACATTCATGGATGACCAGATAAACATTACCTACATAGCTCTGTCTGGGTATGTGGATCTGAACAAATACAGATATTTTTACTTTTTCATTATATTTACATTGTATGTTTTAACCGTCTGTAGTAATGTTACTATTTTGTATCTCATCTGGATTCACAAAAACCTCCATGAGCCGATGTACATCTTCATTGCAGCTTTGTTATTTAATGGCCTTCTGTACAGCACTAATATTTACCCAAAGCTTTTGATTGACTTTTTATCAGAAAAACCGCTTATATCATATTCAGCTTGCATTTTCCAGTTTTTTGTGTTTTATTCTATCGGTTGTTCAGAATTTTTACTGTTAGCAGCCATGGCCTTTGACAGATATATGGCAATATGTAAACCTCTCAGATATCAAAATAGAATGAGAAAAAGCACTGTGAATATTTTCCTGATTCTAGCTTGGTTTGTACCTGCTTGTTATATCGAAGCACAAGCAATACTGAGTTCTAAAGCTAAATTATGTAAATTTAATTTGGAAGGAATATTTTGTAACAATAGTATTTACGCACTTCACTGTGTAAGATCAAAAACAATTACTGTAAGAGACTAAATGTACATCCTTCAATCAAACGAGGTGTGAACATTTTGACAGGTGGGCGGGACTTCCGGTAGCGGACATCATAAGGCGGGACTTCCGGCGACATAACCGGATGTTGTCATTAACTGGATGTTGTCATTAACCGGATGTTGTCATTACGGCGGGACTTCCGGCGACATAACCGGATATTGTCATTAACCAGATGTTGTCATTAACCGGAAGTTGTCATCACAAGGAAGCGAATCTTTCTAATTGTATGTTTTTAGATGTTTTTACATTAAAAAAAAAACAACATGTAGTTTCTCCACTTTAAAGGTCACTCAGGTTAATACAGGCACGTCACACAAAATTCTAAGAGAACCTGGACAAGAGATGCCTTTTTTCTGACGGGACAACTCTGCCTTTTGGTTATTAGAGCATAAGAAGAAGAAAGATAAAAAAAAAAAATAAAATAAGAAAGCCCAGCGGCTGCGGGAAAACGTTTTTTTTTTTTAGCAATCTAATCTGCACCAGCAACTTGTAGAGATGATCTAAAAACAGAGAAACAAATGAACTGAAAAAAATAGTTAAAAAATAAGCCAAACATGGAATTATCAAAAATTGTATGAGTGCTAAATCAACTTTTATAAGACAAATCTAAGTGCATATCCAATCTAATAACTATTTATTTATCTTAAAATGTTTGAATTAACAATTTAAACCTCCTATATCATAGTCTGCATATATAACTGTAAGAACTGTAAGATTATAGTAATTCTGCGACCTAAAGGAATTTATTTGTTCAAAACCTGTTGTTAATTGGTATCTAGTATTTAACATGTTTTAGAGTATATATAGATGTTAATTGGCTATTCATTTTAATTTCTGCCCATGACTGGCTGTGGTTATCAGAGTAAATACAACTGACACAGAGGGAAAGCAAAAAACTCTCTTAACTCTAACCATTGTTCAACAAGTGTTCTTTTCCAGCGAATGTTGCAAGTAAATTGCAGCGTTTTCTGCTAGTATTTAAAACAAATACTGAAGCACGCCCCTCTGTTTTTTAATTCGTTGATTCTAGATTCGCCCCCTAATGATGAGATCAGATAAACGTGCATGGTTACGCCCCTTGACCGCATCCCTCTGAGACACCTCAGCAAAGCCGCAGACACATTAATTCAATAGACAGGGATGTGAATTGTCAGAGACAATGTTTACCACTCTGGTCAGGAAAGAGAACAGTCCTCTTGATTACTTTGAATACAGTCAGTGTGAAGACTTTGTCTGAGACAATTCACAATAAACAGTGACATGTCTGAGGTCTGATCACCTATTCATTAAACAGCGGATGTGTATTGACTGAGACAATGCTCGACACTTTTGGTCACGAAGGTGCACGGTCAGCTTAATTTCTCTGACTACAGTCAGTGTGAAGACTTTGTCTGAGATAATACACAAGAAACAGCTGCGCATGTCTGACCTTAATTCAATAAACAGTGACATGTCTGAGGACTTTATAACTTTTATTTTTTTCAGTTCCTTGACGTTTAACATAGACCACACCTACAGGATACAACCTATGGCTCCCACGTGGGATGAGGAGAAGACTGTTTTCTCTAAATCCTAAATAACTATTGCTCTAAGATGAAAAAAGAGAAGCTTAAGGTAACTAAAATTATCATCCATTTTACCCAATGGAGTCTCTATTGATTGATTTAGCTGTAGAATCCATTTCTAATTTTGAAACAACATACTGAGCACTCATACAATTTTTGATAATTCCATGTTTGGCTTATTTTTTAACTATTTTTTTCAGTTCATTTGTTTCTCTGTTTTTAGATCATCTCTACAAGTTGCTGGTGCAGATTAGATTGCTCAAAAAAAAAAACGTTTTCCCGCAGCCGCTGGGTCCAATAATCACACATGAGAAAGGCGCTCTAAATCTAAGATCAAAATCAATCTCCTGTAAATTGGCAGAATGCAACATTTTCTTATTTTATTTTTTATTTTATTTTATCTTTCTTCTTCTTATGCTCTAATAACCAAAAGGCAGAGTTGTCCCGTCAGAAAAAAGGCATCTCTTGTCCAGGTTCTCTTAGAATTTTGTGTGACGTGCCTGTATTAACCTGAGTGACCTTTAAAGTGGAGAAACTACATGTTGTTTTTTTTTTAATGTAAAAACATCTAAAAAGATACAATTAGAAAGATTCGCTTCCTTGTGATGACAACGTCCGGTTAATGACAACATCTGGTTAATGACAATATCCGGTTAATGACGATATCCGGTTACGCCGCTGGAAGTCCCGCCGTAATGACAACATCCGGTTAATGACAACACCCGGTTATGTCGCCGGAAGTCCCGCCTTATGATGTCCGCTACCGGAAGTCCCGCCCACCTGTCAACATTTTCACACCTCGTTTGATTGAAGGGTGTACATTTAGTCTCTACTGTAGTTGGGGTTGTTGCTTTATTAAATGTTGTAATATTTCCTATGCTCTTCACTGTTTTTACATATGCAAACATATTTATAATATCTTATCGAAGTTCTAAACCATTCAGAAAAACTGCTGCCCAGACCTGTGTACCCCACCTGTTGGTTTTGACCAGCTACTTCTGTTTGATGACATATGATGTAATTATAGCTCGAGTGGAGTCAGATTTCCCAAAAATTGCACGCTTTATAATGACAATGCAAATATCTGTGTATCATCCGTTGTTTAATCCATTCATATACGGTTTTAAAATGAAAGAAATTAATAAACATTTAAAAAGTCTTTGTTCAGCTCACCCGACCCCTGGCATAATTTATTATTTTTTTCATATTTAATTTCATTGCATATCCCAAATAATACTGCTCCCTGATGATCAGTGACTCGAGCATTAGAAGGCTTGCGTACGTTAAGTAAGGAAATGCATGAATATTCAGGAATTGGCGGGGGACTGGAGGCGTGG
Organism: Crenichthys baileyi; assembly: GCA_036173005.1. Classification (NCBI taxonomy): domain Eukaryota; kingdom Metazoa; phylum Chordata; class Actinopteri; order Cyprinodontiformes; family Goodeidae; genus Crenichthys; species Crenichthys baileyi. The sequence goes on from JAHHUM010000909.1 coordinate 486,932, forward strand.
TTTACCAACACCTTTGGTAAGTGGAAGAATGTAATCTCATTGCTGATTTCATTGTCTGTATTTTTGGTATTCTAGTAACGTGTGGAAAGGGGCACTCACAGTAAGACATAACGTCAACTATTGAAAAAGGGGCACCTCATGCCCGCCATATATATATGATGCAAAATGTTGTTACTGAAGGTTGGGAATTAATGGCCCAGTTGTAATTCTTGGCTTTCCTTGGTTACTTCGCAGAGTACTAATCTTTTGGTGTGCCACTTTGTTATTATTCTTTTATTTGTTGATTATTATTCCTACATTTTTGAATATTGACCTCTTCTATAGAGGTCAAAAGGGGGAATTGTTGAGAATTAAAATCATGTACTTTCATGCTATTAGTTCAGTTCGCATGTATAACCATAAAACTGGGACATAACATGTATTGTGAGCCTGAGAGGGATAGGAGGTTCTCAGCAGCTGCAAGTAGTAAATGCTGGTTGTATGGGCAGTAAAGCAATAAATGCCAACTTTTGGGCATGGTATAGATAATAAATTACCCACAAGGGGGGCTTGGCTAATTTACAGCGCCAGACTGCATAATGGGGAGGCTCAGTCTTTGATGTAGATGGTATAAAATGTACTGGCCAGCTCTGATCATACCAAAGTAGCTGCAGGGGTCATCAAAATCTTTGTAAATGATGGTGGGGTGACCGAGGGGGAAAAACGCAGTTAGCGTTTCCATAGGGATACAGGGATGTATAATCCAAAGACGAACACAGTATACGTTACGATGTCCCCAGGTGACTATAAAACCCCTTTCAAGGTAAATGTTTAGAAAAAATCAATGCAGGATGGCCAATTTTCTTCAGCTGAACAAAACAAAACTGAAGTAATAATCTTTGGACCAAAAGGGAAAGGGAGCGTTTAAAAGTTAGCACACAGCTTATTTAATACAGCTAGAAACCCCCAGTCAGGCTCGAAACCTGGGGTGTGATGGACTCAGATCTGAATTTTTCGGGCACATAAAGGTGTAACAAGGGGGGCCCTTCTATCCCCTAAATACATCCCCAGGATTAAAGGACTTATGTTCAGAGGACCTTGAAAAATAATCATGCGTTCATATTTAGTGGAATGATTATGCAGTGGTGTCTTCACGGGTCTCGAAAAAAGTCGATCAGACAGCTGAGTTGATCCAAAACGTTGCTGCCCGCGCCCTCACGGAACTAAGAAAGGGAGCACATTCACCCCATTTCAAAAAGTCCCTCACTGGTTCCCTGTAGCTCAGGAAAGTTTTTAAAAACTTCGTTAGTCTATAATCACTAAATGGTTAGCACAAAATCATTACAGACTGTTGTCAGTGGATCAACCACCCAGCCCTCCAGGTCTTCTGGCTCAAATCTATCTGAGAATAAAACCCCAAAACCCCAAACATGGAAAAAGCCCACTAATCGGGAAAAATTCCCCAGAAAACTGTAAAAGCCCCGGAAACCCCATATTCCTTAAATAAAGTTTAAAAAACTTATTTGTTTAGAGTGGCCTTGACTGTGCCTTTTAAAAACATTATCAGTAATGTTTTCGTCCAATTTTCCTTTTATTTTTTTATCCCTCATTTATTCTCTTTATTTTATTTTTTTTTTTTTAAATTTCCTGTTGTTTGATTTTCTATCATTTTCTGTATCTGTTTTTTATTTTCTTTTTGATTGTATTGTAAATTTTAGACAGCGCTTTTAGGTTCTAACGGGAAAAGAGCTATATAAATAAACTTACCTTACCTTACTTTACCTCTAACACATCAGCTTTAAGAGCTTTGTTTACTTACCCCCTAATATATCCCAGCTGATTAGACACAATCATTGTCTTTCATGTCACCTGTCAGTGGTCATAATGTAATGTCTCATGTGTGTATACATTTCTCCTTTCACTCTGCCCTGACCCTGATATTCAAAAACTGCAAGTCTTAGAAGACCATAAGAATGTAAAAGAACAATAAAACTTTCAACCCACACACTGGTTCTATTAGTTCAACAGTGGCTGGTGAAAAGAAATGACCTCTGATTTCAGCAGAAAGTTTATTAAGCAAGGTTCGGATCTGATTAGCATCCACTGATTTTTATACACGTTGATCATAGAACCTGACAGTCATAATGGAAGGAAAGCGTTATGGGGCAGGCCTGCAACTGAAACACGTGCACGAGTATAATTAAAATCCAGATCTGACCTACTTTTAATGCCTGCTGCTTTGTGAAATGATAAGAGTAGGAATCCCTCAGCGTTCACCCACTGTTGTGGTTAAAAAATCAGAAGGTTGACATTTATGGCTCAGTTACATTAAACGGACAGGTAAAAAAAAATGCAAAGACAAACCAAAAAAGACAGAATCCCCTCAACAATGTCCCTGCTGGGAAAGGCTCCCGTGGAAATGCTGCTGTCATCACAACTGCTTCCATCACACAGTATTAGAAGCACATCTATAATACATGATGCCAGTTTGACTGGAGAGCCACAGGCCAGCAGTGAACTGGAGCATGAACGAGTGTGCAGCAGGGGGATGAGTGACAATTACCACTAGATGCATGTAAGCTGTAATCTTTGAAGTCAGTCCTTGGGAATTCTTTTCCACTCTTACATTGGTAATCAAAATAAAATCCCAGAGCTGCATCGTATAAAACCCCCTTACCTACACGAATGGCTGTGTTGTATTTATGGTTTGTTAGCCCTGAGTGCAATGACCTTCTTACCCCCCTTAAGACTTTATTGAGCGTTCTGCAAAAATCCTTACCGAATATAGTTAGTTTTATGGCCAACATACATTGCTCTGGATCCCAGATGTGTGTTTCAGTGAAAGATGTTTCTCATCTGACCTACTTTCACTGATGCTTTGCACTGAAGCAGATATAGATATGTCTGCTGTTTTTAGCTGCACCATTGCTTTTAAAATGAAACCTGTCATTTTTCTTGTATTTTTTTTATCTTGCTTCATTAACTTTTTATCCATAGAAAATACGTTTGTCATAAGAAGTGCACAAATTACAAGGAAATTGCTTATGTTGCAATGTGGTTTAAGTGTGCTGTCTAATACACTGATACCATATCATTATCATTATCATTATTATTATTGTTGTTTTTGGTGTGGTGGTTGTTGATGCAGTGCATGGCGAAATCAGGCAGTGTTTTCTTACTTGCATTAAATTGAAAGTATGATATTAGCTCTGCCTGTTAAAAATATTCGGTAGAATGAAGACAGGTGGCTGCAATGTCCAAATCACGATCAATATTCTGGTTTATCACATATTTTGTTTTGAAGTAACGTACCATCTGAAAGCTAGACCCTGCAATGAGGTTTTATTTACCTCGGAATAGAATATTAAAGTTAAAATGATTCCTTCATTTTATTCCTATTAACTGGCATCTTTTTTCAGTTGATATTGGAGCGCAACTAATGGATCTTTGATGCCAGTTACACAACCACGTCCTCTCTGTCTCTGCGTTAGTGGGCCGCTGCTCGGTGGAAAAAGAGGACTCACCTCTACAAAATAGAAGCAGGGCAACAAGCTCACGCTGTCTTTGGTCAGGACCCCCTTCTCTCTCACAGACATGATGAGGCCAAACGGATCCGAAATGTGAAGGGAAAGAGAGGCGTCCTGACAGGATCAAGAGCGCGTCATGCCTCCTGTGATCCAGAATGCTCAATCTGACAGCGGTTCGGACTCCAACCCAGCCGCTTGGTATACGCTTGGACCAGAACCTTATCTGTGCTGATGGGAAGCTCGCAGTCTAGTTCCGAACATGACGCGTTGTGAGCTGTCAGATGGAGAAGGGAGTCGCGCCGACGTATGGAAGGAAAGTGGAGAGAAGAGGAGGCGCAGGCGCACTGAAGCGGAACGCTGACGATCAGACTGACTCGTGGCTGAGATCTTAATGTAAAAACGTAAATTGGAACGTTTCCCGTTGTTAACAGCGACGCAATAATATTTAGAGTTAGAGCTAGACACGTTTTTTAGCTTCCCTTCATTGGCTCCCAGTTAAATCCTGAATAGAATTTAAAATTCTCCTTCTCACATATAAAGCCGTGATATGGGGTGCCGAATGCATAAAGTCAGCTAAAAACAATACACTGGCACATGTCTGTTTTTTAGCGCGCTTTCTTTACATTTAGTGAATTTCTCTCACATTTATTGGGAAATATAAATAGAAATATAAATCTTGAATCTATATCTAAATATATATCTTCATATTATATCTAAATCTTAAATCTATATCTTAAATCTTAAATATAAATGTATATCTTCATATTATATCTAAATCTTAAATCTAAATGTGACTGGCCGTGGCAAAACCAGGAACAAGTCTACCTGGTGTCGTTTTGAGTTATTTACAGATCCTGAAAGAGTAGAGTCTAAGCTTTCCAATGATGTCAAACTTGTGGAAATCAAAAAGGAATTGAATAAGATATGACCATCTGAATGTCTGCACTCACCAGACTACGTTTCTGAGAAATCAGCACTCAAAGATTCATTGTTTTCTCTCCCTGAAAGCAGGGCAGTGACAAAAGCTGCTAATTTGAATAACTTTGAATAGCCCACCTCCCCCAACTGTTTGTCAACAGAAGCTCCAACTGACTGCAAGACTTCTGCCACTGAACTCATAGTAGTATGTAAAGATAATTTACAACACTGCATTCCAATCTATTTTTTATATTAATTATGTCTGCAAATTGCATAGTGACTGCAACCTAATGTCTGCATCCTGGTGATTGGTTTGGTTTCCTCTTGTTTTTAGATCAGTCTCACTTAAAGTTCCAGTCTATTAAATGTTCTGCCTGAGGCCGGGTTTGAAATCCCATCTCACAGCAATTAGCAACATATCATAATAATGTGGATGTGTTCTTCTTAATATTTAATATGAAATGTCCAAAGATTATTGTAGCATGCAGAAATATTGTTTATCAGTCTTCATTTTAAGTGTACAGATATGAATAGAGCTATGTGTTAATAGTTTACACATTTTGAATACGAGTTAATCTACAACAGGCTGGTGCTACAGCTATTTAATCGGTATGTACCCATCAAATTTTATGTCTGCAAACCTCTTGACTTTCATGGACCCAGGAAGAGAAATGGGCAATAACTTGACTTTGATCATGTCACAAATGTAATTTTTATTTACAACTTTATTCACATTACAAATTGTCACAGTCACAGTGTCACAGTGTCACAGTGTCACACCATCATCCTCTTCTGTGTGCTATTCTGTGTTGTGCTTTGTGGTGCTGGGCATGTAATGTCCTTCGCTTCATCGGAACAGAAAGGCCTGATCTTTGAATAAAGATAAGTCTGTCTGTCCGTGGCCAGTCCAGGTGCAGGCAGGGCAGGAACACAGACGACAGGGGGTAGAACTCCCGGGTCAAACAGGAGCTGAAAGCTAACAGGCTCTGCGTCATTGTGAGTCCTAGCTAGGACCACACCAGGTCTTTTGGCAATCAAGCTGTCAATAAAAGCACACAAAAGACAATTAAAATATTGCATGTCTCTTTGTTATTGAAAAATACAGACTGTGGAAGTCAGCATAATAAATAATAATGAAGTGCTGGTAACTCTTGATCTGTGGGAGCTTTCGGAAGTAGGGACTCAGGTGTGCCTGCCAGTCAAACGTGTTGACTAACACAGTGCCATCTTCCAGTCCGACCAGCTGTGGGATGTTGAGGCGACTTTCTGGCGAGCTGTTTTCCACTACCCGTACACAGAAGGACCATAATAGAAATAAGCATTTTAGTTTTCATGCATATGACTGACTTTTTTATCAGATGGAATAGACTTACTTTGGCGATATCTGCCAATGTGCTGACCCTGGTCCTCTTGTATGCTTGTTTGATAAGCCCAAAGCCACAGTCTGGGGCAAACTTGGTGTGGCCAGCAATCAGGAAGTGGATGTGTAGTGTGGAGACTGATGACTTCATTGCTCCCCTTCCCTGATGACATGCCTTCATCAATAAGGAAATTCACCTGTTTCTGCAGGCCTTCACAAGAGACACCAAAAAGTCCACATTTCCGTGGTGTCAGGAAGTACATTGGCCCAGGCTGCAGTGGGTTCGAGGGGAAGTGCATCTGATGAAGACAGAGGACAAAAAAAACACTGATTAGATTAAACAAAGCTGTGTATCGTTAAAGCAGTCTTATGTTTATACTTTATAAGAACAAAAAGGTGCAAAGTCAAAGCTGTAGTGCATCCTGATCTTTTTACTTGAAGGTGGGGAGGGGCCGATGGACAACTGATAGTCGTCGCAGGTCTTTTTGCAGGCAGCAGTCATCTCGTTGTAGACGGCCCTCTCTTTTTGAACAAGCTGAAGATGATCCTGTTGCTTCTTGATTGCTGCAGTCTTCCTCTCCTCTGGAAGGTTTGCAGTTCTTATAAGAAGGTCATTATTCTGTTGGCACTGCCAGCAGAGGTCGGTGCGGGGCCTACAGCTTCATATGTGTGGGAGTAGCTGGGTCCAAAGCGCCTTGAAGCTTGATTTGCAAACTGCCTGCTCACCTGAAAGAAAAATTTCACAGGGTTATAAATTTGTGATTAAGTTTTACATCACTGGTCATTAGAAAGAATTTCACTGTTCTATAGAAATATATTTTTTGATACATACCAAGCTCATTAGCAGAGTTCATATAGAGACGCCACACTGAGGCTTTGAGACATGTGTTGGCAGGAGCTTCACATGCCAATCCCTGTGGCCAGGATGTCGACCAGGCAGCATGATAGCGTGATCTTCTGCGTAGTTCTTTATGGACTCCAAAACTCTGCGAAGCTGCTCACTGCTGATGAAATGGGGATCCTGTGGCCACTGGCTCTTTTTCCTCAAGCGGGGTCTTGCACCGTTTTCATCAAAGTGTCTGATGATGTCAGTCAACGTGGCTTTACAGATTCTGAGCGGGAAACAAAGGAAATATTCAGGTTATGGTTTACATCGACGAGTGCTGACAAAATTGGTATGACAACACACCACGTTTTCACATTGTAAATGGGATACAGTAGATGCTAACCTCGTGTAGCAGCGCTAGACGAAAAACTGTTGTTGTGACCACCGATCACCCAGCGCAGGGGGAAGAAAAAAAAACACTACCCCAAGCTTAGATTAAAAATACAAACACAAACCTCACTCAAGCCGATTTTAATATTTGGCTGGTCAGGTTTATGTGATTTGTCCGCTTCAGTACATGATTTAAAATAATTTTTAAAAGTGATCAAACTCACCCCATAAGAAACGAAAAGTATTCCGGCAGACTTCGATGCCTCCGATGGAAAACGTTGTCCTGGTGTGTTTTCTTTTCCGTGGTGTCTCCTTGGTGGATGTGGTCATTGCTGAAGTTTCTAGCGTACGCCGGTTTGCTTCAAGATGTCCGATTATTCTCATGTCCTGCCACTCCCTTTCTGCTGCTAAAGAATCCATCCGTATGTTGTACATGATCTCTGGAGAAAGTTTGCGGCTACAGGACTGTGTCCCAAGTGAAGAGTTCTCCTTTCTTCTTCCGTAACATTTACAGTCAAAAGTTACGTATCTTCTCCATCTCACTGTCTCTGTTTTCCTCAAATGTTGTGATAGCAATAGCTTCTGATATCTTACATTCTAGCTCCTCAGCCACCAGTCCAAAGCTTTCTTCGTCATCCTCGTCTTGGGTTGAAGACAGCTGCAAACTAGGAATGTTTTCCAAAGTAATGCAGTCGCTATCATCTTCCGTTTCATCTCCTTCTGATTCAGAATCTGAAGAGAGTCCGGCGACGGTACTGCTGAACATGTACTCCCACAGCGAAGCGCTGTAACAGCCGCGATTCAGTTCGTTTGCCACACGTTGAGCTTGGTCCATCGTGAAGAAATACATTATTTTTTCATAGGAGCTGTTAAGTAGCCACGAGGTTTCTTGAAGCACGCTGGTTATTGGTCGACAAGCAGAACAAAAGCCAGCGCGGAGCCAAACAAAGCCGCTACAGAAATGAGCTGAGGATTTTTCCCTCCCCAAAATGTAAATACGAACTGGCTGAGTTTTAGGCTCAAAACAAGCCAAGTTTAAATATAAAATGTACCATTTTAAAAACTCCAAAACTGTTATTTAAAGAATTGAGGGGATACTTCATAATTTCAACTTGCACATTTTGCACTGACATAATAGGTAACATTAAATATAGACGGTCAGATAATATGAAAGCTGATATCACCACTTAACCGTAACCGTAGCTACTGTAACTTATAGTAAAAGACTAAATAATTCAACCAAACTGTTTCTGATGAATCTTTACCTCCTAAAATAAATAAAAAGTAGCATTTGACCACAAACATCCTGATTATTATTGAAATATACACGGTCACAGGACATGACAGCTGTTACCATATATTGTGACCATGTATATTTTCTACACAAGTCACATTTAAAAAAACGACAGGGCTTGCTCGGATTTTTACGTTTCTTTGCCCCATTCTCTTCGGCCAAGCTTACGCAGTTGGCGTAGAATACTCTTCTTTGAGGCCAAGATACATTGTTAAAACGCAAAAGCGCCTCCTATGGTCACAACATGCAGTGGTCACAGAATATGGTGTAACAACGGCGTGCGTTCACACTGCAAGCGAACGACTCAAAGGTCTGGAAAAAAACATTTCGATACCAGCAACCCAAAGGTCTGGCGTGAAAGCACTGCAATAAAGTTCAGGGAGGAATCCAAAATAATACATCACAAGCAGAACAGAGGGAAACAGGATGGTGTGAATAACAGGATATTCTGACCAAGAGTTGACTAAGGGAGAGACATTTAAATTGGAGCGTTGATTAGTGAACAAGGATTAGAAACAGGGTGCACCTGTGTGGCAACTTAGGAAATACGACAAATGGCTGATAGAACACACAGGGAACAAGGAAGTGTGTTGGTGAACATGTATGTTTCAGAACCAAGGTCTGGTTTGAGGAATTTGGAATGAGGCCAAATTAGCTTTAAAACTAATTAAGTCTGACTGTCTCCACCCCCGGAGGGAAGGGGACCACCTCCTGGGTATGGTATGGGGTATCGGCACCTGGACCTGGGTGTATAGATTATGTATGGGGAGTGTTAGTGAGTGAACGACGTCCATTGTTTGTCTTTATGTTGGGCGTGTGTGAGTGTTTTTATGTGTACGTATGAGGGTGGGAATGTGTGATTGTGACTGTGTGTGCCTGTTTTTTGTGTCAGGTTAGGTCTTGGGCTGCTCCCTCTCCTGGATTAGTTTAGGCCCCCCATCAAATGTGGGGCCTATTTCCTCCCTGCCACACTACCTGCTGGTGGTTGGTGTCTCTGCCTGCCGGTGTACTTGTGGTTCTCGGTGTTCAGGGCTGGGTGCTTTGGTGTGTGCTGGCTCACTCCCGGTGGCTGCTTGCTGGGGCCTGGACCCCTGGGCCTCTGCTTGCGGAGTGATATGTCCCGGGGTCTCGGGTCTCTGGGTCCATGGCTGGATCTGCTCGGGCATAGACGGCTGCCGGCGGAGTCTGTGGGCTCGTCGCTGCAGCTCCCTGGGCTTCTGCACTGTAGCTGCTGGGTGGTTCCCCTGGGACTCTCTCCTGCTCTTCTCTGCGGGGGTTGCGGTAGTCCTGGCGGTGGTTTTCCTGGGGTTCCTGTGCTCTGGGTGGCCTTTGGATGTCTGTGGCGCGGATATCCTTCGTACCTGTCCCGGATCCAGGGGGGCAGGTCTGTGGCTCCTCACACTCACTATTGCATATTTTTATGGAGAAACCTTGTATACACAAACTCGCTCACATTCAGACCCACAGGTGTTAACAGATGCACAAGTGTTCTATATTGAGCTGCATTTACCACTAAATACATCTTACATTGATAAGTACCGTGCACTTTTCGGTAAAAAAGCTGGTAATATGAACGTTTCTGCAGGTGTAGAAGCAAGCAGGGTGTTATTTTGTATTCTCTTCATCCTTCTTTCTCTCCTCCATTCTTTTCTCCTTCTCTCCCTTTTTCCTTTTTGCCCCACCTCTCTCTCTTTTGTGCTTCCCTATTTTTTTCCTTTTTTTCTGTCTCTGTGTCCATAACAACTGAAATAATCCCAAAGCAGTTTCTAATAAAGTTTATTTTATAAATATCAATAAGAGTTGTAAAGCGTTAGCTGTAATGTTGCACTTGTGAAAGTAAATCTGTTAGGCTTTTTCTTGGCACTCAGACAACAATTCTAAGCACTGGACAGGACACGGGTTAAAAAAAAAATTAAAAATTAGCAACAGTTGCTATTAGTGATGGGTCAGATGACACAGAAAGCTCGGCACATGCGCCGAGCAAACAGACGAAACCCTGTGTCGGTGCCCGTATCACCTTAAGGAAAACCACGTGACCAATACAGTTCCTGTGTTGTTTGGTTGTGAATGCGGCAAATTGTATTTATAAGGTAGAAAATGTATCGACGCGTTTGTGGGTTTTGTTGGATGGAGATAGTTTGTGTTCTTTGCTTTTGCTTTGCTTTGGTTTTTTGGCTCGTATTTGAATACCAGCATGTAGTGATGTCAAAATGAGGCTTTTTGAAGCATAGAATCATTTTGAACCATTGTGTCATAAAGTGATTCACTACCCGAAGGTTCATTCAATTCCCTTGGGTGACATCTACTGGCAGTAGCAATTGTTGCACCAAATGAAGCCCTGCAAATGTGATGCACCTCTTGTGTAAATAATAGCACTTATGTATGTATATATGCGTGTTGTACATATATGTTTTTAGTAACCCATTAAAGATTCTGCAGACCCCACACACCCTGCACATAAACTCTTCAGACTTTTACCCTCAGGCCGTCGCTACAGAGCACTGTTTACTAAAACCAGCCGCCACAGAGACAGTTTCTTCCCCCAGGCTGTTTCTCTGATGAACATTTAATAGAGTACCAAAGCTGCAATTCCACCTTGTATATGTGTATATTGTATATATGTATTTAAGGACATAAAGATATATGCAGAATATATCGTATAACGCAACAAAAAAGAAAAAAAAAGAAAAAAGAAAAAAGGAACCCAGAGAGCAAAGTGTACCGGAGGCAAATTCCTTGTTTGTTGTATGTAAGAACCTGGCAATAAATCTGATTCTGATTCTGATATTTTCTACAGGAGTGTGCTTGGTGTACTGAGTGGTTTTGGACATTGTGCTTGCTGTAATAAAGAGGGTGTTTGTGTTACTTCAGGTGTTTTTATTCAAGAAAAGTAATTTCTGCACAGTAGAAGGGCTCAAACGGTTTCTTTTTTGAGACAATTTCTCCAGCTTTGGAAAAATACTCTTTCACAGGGAAACAGAGGAGGCTGGTGTGACAAGGAACTGTTTGGCTGGGTCGTCTAGGTTTGGATACAGAGAAAGGCTGGGAGTCCTTCACTATGAAGTCCACAAGAGCTTCATCGAGCTCTTGCTTCCAGGATCCTAAAATAAGAAAGAAAAGTAACTTCAATTTAACTTACAAACATTTAACTGTCATTCTTTCTAATTCTGCATGTATATCGATGTTATGCTGACCTTGATTGGTGGCACGAGGCTGAATGTTCTCGTGTTTGGCTCTATAATGCCTCGGCATTGATGACGTATTATTATTATACGTCAGCAGCTGCGGGCAAAGCAAACACTGCACCTGTAAAACTAAGATAACAACCCGTTACTGCACCTCTTGCATAACATGATACCATGACTATAACACTACTGCATAGTATAGGCTATAGGCTTTCTAATAAACACTTTGATTGTACATTACCTTATTAGGTGGCACCAAATTGAAATATTCCCACACTTGGGAACGCTTCCTAGATGGTTGCTCCATGACAGAATAATCCACCAAAACTCAGAATATCCAAAAACGAGAGCTGTTTGTAACGTATAATATGTGTAGAACGGGGATGTGAACCGGGGCTTGAGCCATCTTAAATACACTGAATTGCACCAGATGTTTGAAACTCCGCCAGTCAACTCGAAGCAGTCAGCTGACTCGGTCTGAATGAAGCAGTGAAGTGGTTCACACGTCATCGGTGACGTCACATGAAGCAAGCTCCGGCCCACTGCTTCACCATATCTACCCTGTCGAGTTTGAAGCGTGCTTTGAAGCCTCGGTGTTAGAGGTAACATCACTACCAGCATGGATCAACCAAGGGAAAGAAAGTCTTCTCCCATGTGGGATCATTTTGATCTTATCACAGAGAATAAGGTAAATGATTATTCCGTTCTCATTTCCACTTTTGATCATTTTTCTTTCAGATTATTCCAATTCCTCTCTATGGGATATTTAAATTAGTTTACATGGATTAACTTTTATATATATTGTAGGTGAAATGTAGGATTTACTCCCTGGTGCAGTCTTACTGTAACCGGAGCACTTCCATGCATGAGAGGGAAGAAGCGGTTAACACTCCCATGATGAACCCTGGTGTTTCCAGAACGCAGGCGACTGATGAGGCTGTAGTGAATATGATCATTATAGACTGTCAACCGCTTAGCCTTGTGGAAGATGAGGGGTTCCGAGTGCTGCTCCAACTCCTTGAGCCCTCATATGTTCTGCCAAGCAGAAACGTACGTGAAACAAACTGATGAATGGGTGTTATACATGTTAACAAAGTATATGCATGTTATGTGCTTTCATTCATTATTCTTCTCCATTTGTGTTATTAATTTTAGGCTATCAAGACCATGATTAGCCAAAGGTATGAGGAGAGAAAGGAGAACATGAAAAAAGCACTGCAGAGTGCAGTTGCAGTTAGCCTAACAGCTGACATGTGGACATCCATCAACATGGAGGCTTACCTGGCTGTGACCATGTCACTATGCCAACAGTGAGAACCATACATTGTGTACATCAAAGTTGGTGGAACACTTCCCTCAGCAGCATACTGCTGAAAATCTGGCCCAAATAACAAAAAAATTAATGGAGGAGCAAGCCATTTTAGAGAAAGTGACATGTCTGGTCACAGATGCAGCTGCAAACGTGATTGCATGTGTCATAAAGCTCCAAATCAGGCACACAATTTGCATAGTGCATTCTTTAAAATTTAACAGTTTGAAAATTGTGTGACCAAATTGAGATATTCACTGATATCAGAAATAAAACAAGGCAGGTCGTAGCATACTTTAGAACCAGTACTACAGCCAAAGAAAAACTGGCACAAGTCCAGCTACAGATGGGAGGAGCAGTGAAGAAATTAATTAGTGAGGTGCCAACTAGATTTAACAGCACATATTTAATGCTGGAGCGCATGGTGGAACAGAATTCAATTCAATTCAATTCAGTTTATTCATATAGCGCCAATTCACAACACAGTTGTCTCAAGGCTCTTCACAAAAGTCAGGTACATGCATTACAATTAATCCTAATCATTGAACAGTGCAGTCAGATTCTGTTATTTATTCAAATTGGATAAAAAGTTTTTCTATCTAAGGAAAGGAAACCCAGCAGATTGCATCCAGTCAGTGACTTGCAGCATTCACTCCTCCTGGATGAACATGTAGAGACAGTGGACAGTCACTGGCGTTGACTTTGCAGCAATCCCTCATACTGAGCATGCATGTAGCGACAGTGGAGAGGAAAAACTCCCTTTTAACAGGAAGAAACCTCCAGCAGAACCAGGCTCAGTGTGAGCGGCCATCTGCCACGACCGACTGGGGGTTAGAGAGAACAGAGCAGAGACACAAAGAGAACAAAGAAGCACTGATCCAGGAGTACTTTCTATGGGAAGGAAAAGGTAAATGTTAATGGATGTAGCTCCTTTAGTCGTTTCACCTAGAAAGAAAGAACATATAAACTCTGAGCCAGTTTTCACGGTTAGAGTCTGAAAGAGAGCACATAGAGTTAGTTACAGTAAAAGCTCAGTCAGTAGCCATGTCTAGGAGAGAGAAAGGGTAAAACACTAAAAGACAGGGCCATGTGGATCATCGGTAGAGGGTGAGCATTGTCAGTGTTGGTATCCCTGGCCTCTTTAAAAAGCGACATACCTCAGCTAACTACAGATGAGTACAAAATCATAGAGGACACACTCCGTGTGCTTGCTCTATTTAACTTGGCGACAGTGGAGCTGTCTGAGGAAAAATGAGTGTCTGGATTAAAAGTAATCCCAATGCTTAAAATGTTGCATCACTCACTGCAACGCAATGCATTACATGTAACCACGGAAACCGCAATTAATCTTGTGGAAAACATTAAAAGAACACTGCTTGAAACACTGTGCAACCTGGAATCATTAAGTGTAATGACAATACCAACACCGCTGGACCCTTGGTTCAAGATGATGGGATTCTTAAGTGCTTCAAAAGCCAATGTGAAAAGTGAAAAGACTAAAATCCGAGTGTGCGGCAGAAATGAAAAACACTGTACTGACACAAATGGAAGAGGCCCAAACTGGACCTTCAACTCAACCATCTGCTCCCAGTTCAGGTTTGTCATGATTGTTAATTGTGTTTATTTGGATTTTAATGTTCTTGCAAATCACTCCATGTAATAACAATAAATTAGTAACACAGATGCATTTTTTTTTCTTTCAGATGACAACCTGTGGCAGCAGCTGGACATGGACGTCGAAGAGAGCAAGGCCAATTCAAATGTCACCACCAATGCCATTATGGAGGTACAAAGATACATCTCCGAGGCGAACACACCAAGATCACAGGATCCACTACAATACTGGGAAACGTAAAGACTACATTATTGAATTTGCCTGCAAGGACTTTTTAAATCCAGCAGATGTCACTGCAAGTGATACAGCAACACAGTGTCGACACCGTTTGGGAAATGTGCCATACACCCAATGAGGCCTCATCTGCCCATCACTAGTTGCTATGTGTTCAGACAACCAATTCACAAGCAAAGGAGAAGGGGAAATAAAATATTTTGATAAAATAATATTTCAAAAATAATTAGCTAAATTAGAAATCGATAACCTTTTGGACAATTTATTCTATCTATTTTATCACAAGGAGTAATCGACTAATAAAAGGGCGGTTATGTTGTCCAATGAGCTAACCCCTCCCTCCTACTTCCCTTTTCTGAGAGTACTGTTCAGTCCAGCTCTCCATCTAACGGGTCCGGACTTCCCTAAACCTGAAAGTTCTTACTAAGCAGGTTTACTGCAACAGCTGGAATCAGATAGTCAGAATGGAAGCACAGCCCTTTCAGGGCACACGGGTTGATCCTCTTGCAGATTATCAGCGGAGCTGTGTCTCCGGTCCTTTAATTCATCTGTAGCATCTTTTTCCATCCAATCTTGCTTGCTGCTCCAATTCCGTCTCATTCAACAATTGTTGCTGCTGCTCAAACTTTGTTTCAGCATTTTCTCCACTCAAAGTTTAAAACTATTACCTCAACTTCATCCTTTCAGTACTTTTCTTACACTTATAGTTGATTAACAAAATCCAGTAACATTTATAAAACAAATCAAACCTTATTGCATTTCTTCCATCAATCATAAATCATATATCAATCATTGATATATGTTTAACATGATTTTCAAAGCAGTCATCCTTCATTCCCTTTTTCATGAAATCTTATTCATGTAGTATGATCATTATTCATTTGATACTCCAAAGATTAATCTCTCATTTCATCATATGTCATTGTTTAGTCTCAGTGATACACTTCTGCAAAAGAAAAGAGAATTCATATCATGACTCTGAATGGATCTCCCAGACTTCACAGCTTCAGAATGTGAAAATTAACTGATTTAAATTTCACTGATTTGATTGTGAGGGTTTAATTGATTTCTGCATGGATACATGGAAGGATCTCAACGCCTTTTGACAGCGGCTTAAAGCGGATTTGGCTGTGGGATGGCAGGCAAGATGATGTCAAAGTTATCAATAAATAAATAGCGGCTCTGGCGCTCTACAGAAACTCCTTAAAGTCCAATATGTACCTTTAAATATCACTAATTCAAGTATTAATGTGTATATGAGGGCTGGCGACATGCTGCAGCCGTTTGGAAGACAAACAAAACGAGCTGTGTAGTAAACAGCAGAACTAATGATGGCTATCGTTTTTGCATTAGTACAGTTTTAGCTTAAGCATTAGGGATAACAGAGGCTCAATTTAGCAAGTGTTGAAGGACTATGCAGACATGTTTTATGCAGGCTAGTGAACAAGGATGGAAAAACACAGCAAGCTAACGTTACCGGACCATCCATGTTTAAACCAGTTTGTCGCAACTTTAAACCCAGCCCAAAACAATTTTTGTGGTATCAAGACTATGAAATAAACAATATTTAAATTTTTTTATCCTAAACCTATTTTCTCTGCCTTGACACACATTCTTACATGAACCGTTTTGGTGAACAGGGGGACATCCAGTAGAACTAGTGATTTGCATGGTGGTGATGAACAAAGAAGACGTGGCTGCTGGGGCAAGAGTCTTCTTGTGCTGGCGCATGCAGGGGTTTGACGCAATTAGGGACACGGTTTCTCCTTGGAAAATCTTTGGCTCAGGTGAGCTCAGTGAAAAGGTTAAGGTTGCTGGTCTTATTTTCAGCTAGAGAACAGTCATCAGGTATTTTACTTGGCTAGTAAGATCAAGATGTTCACACTTGCATCCACCCCAATGCAGCCTGGGGAGAGCTGTGGGCAAACAGAAATAAGTGCTGCTGGGAGCAGAGTTTTGTAGCTGTACGAAATCATGTGCATTCTAGCTTTGGAACTCCTACTTCCTTGGAGGAGATTTGGTTAATACTGTGCATTCTGGGATTCTCTTTTGTTCTTTGTGTAGTTCATTCTTTGTTTCCTCCTCCTGGGCCCAACACATCTATCCATCCATCCTGTAAAAGAGAGAATTCTTGGCCTCTAATTCATGTGGTGGTATGCAGGAAACAAGAGGTGGTGTCGGTCAGGACACAGGAATAAGGAGTGAGAGAGGGTTTATGTTCTTGCGGCAGGCTTTACTGGCTGTGCACTTTATTGTAAGAACTCAGTGCTGTAACAGTTATGTAAATGATAACAATAAACTATATATTTACATCAAGTCTTCAGAGCGGAATTACTTAAACAAATATAAATGATCTACACACCATAATAATCACTGAAAAGTCACCTTGTATATGTTCAGCAGCGTAGGTGATTCAACAGCACCACCTACTGGTTAACCCCTGCACATTACACAGGTGAGTGCTCAAACTGCGCACTGTTCTACCCTGCTTCCCCCTCCCCTCACAGAGCAAGCAACTGGACCGCAGACCTGTGCCAGCCACGGCACACACAAGCCACATTAATATAGAATCGGTTTGCTCATAAACTAGCATAAACATATTAACAGATAAACGCTGCTTATTGAAGAGCAAATAGGAACACAGAGATAAACAATCACATCAAGAATAACACCACATGCATGTCCAAACAAACTATCCTCACTTTTGTCATCCACTAAACACTTGGAGCGTCACAATAAGGCACACATCAAACAAAGACAGACTGAATCTCTGCCCAACTAACAAGGTCAGACATATGTAAGAAATATGAAGACAGAAACAGTAGTAGCTCTGCCGTTTTCTAACTCTGCTGACTGCTCTAGAACATAAAAACCGAGGAAGAAAAATAAGCAGGTCACTGCCCCCTGGCGGCAGGAAACAAAAACACAGTTGTCCTTCAAACAGCCTTTTTTACACATCCTTACATCCATCCATCCATCCATCCATCCTTACATCCATCCATCCTTACATCCATCCATTGATCCATCCTTCCATCCATCCATCCATCCATCCATCCATCCATCCATCCATCCGCCTACCTAACAAATTCAGATGCCTACTTTTGTTTTCTACAGCAGAACATATGGTGTAGAACTGCTATGGGAACAATTGAAAGATAAAAAGCCTCAGTTACCTTAGTTGTGCAACTGATGTATAATGTTAATGAAAAGTACTTGGACACCAATTTTTGGAAAGGCCCAGGTAGCAATACATGTAAATCAAACTCATTCTTAATATTTTGTGGCCTCTAGATGCCATTACAGCGAAACTTTTATATTGGTCATAACTACAGTGTTAATCCAGGTGGACTTGTTCAGTTTTAACAGATTGAGTCTCCACTTTGTTTTATTGGCAGTTAATGATTTCAATCATCTATTGATACAATCTTAACACCTTGGATGTTATGATCCTAATCTTAATTCCTGGCTGTGTTTTAGGGTAGAAATAGAAAGAAGCTCACATTGTTGGATGATAAGCAGCCCATACATTGATCATATAGGTGATGCATCAAGCAGGATTCACAGTAGTGCTGACATTTCCTTTTCAGCTGCTATAAAAAAAACCTTTAAAGCAATGCAGCTCTGTGCAGTTAATTATTGTACAGTTGATCGCTGTATACAATAATTTCACAACAGTTTAAACTGTGACCACAAAATCTTAAATTGATTAGCTTATAATAGTGTCAGGATCTGTTAGGTGTGTTAGTTTTTTCATGTCTCTGTTTCTTTATCCCTTGTTTGTTTATATTCCCTTAGCGTTGCAATTTAATTGAGTCCTTTGTTTACTTATTTCCTAGTTCATTCCTGTGTTCCTGTCCATTTAGATTTCTCTGTGTTTCCATGTATCTCTGTTCTGCTCCTGTGTTAATTATTCTCCCTCATCTCTTCTGCCTTCATTGGTCTCAGCTATTCCTCATTCGCACCTGATTCTCACACTTCTCTGTATTTAAGCCTTCTGGTTTTCTCCTTTCACTGCTGGATTCTTCCTTTACACTGCTCCATGCCCTATTCTTCATTGTTCTACCTCGTAGTCCGTCATCCTGTCCAGTTCTGCGTTTTTGCTCCTTGTGCTTTTTGTAACTTGTTTTTGGTTCTATTATTAAAATCCTGCATTTGCCATTCTGTCACTTGGGTCCTTCATGACACCATGACAAGTAGAAGTTTAATTAAATATAACAGAACAGAGTTCAAGAATGGGAGTGCGCGTTTGAAGCAGAACAGAATCCCATGTGCTTGGAGACAGAGGTTGGGTTGTAGAACCTGAAAATAATAAACTAGGAATGATTGGCTTTTGGGCAGCTCTTCTTTCTGTGTGCACATCAAGAGGTGTGACAGATGCTGCTCTCCTTCAAGGGGATGTTTGGTCTCCTACATCTGAAGAGAGACTCTGTTTCATCAAACTCATCTGAACAAAAAAACACAGTTTCACTGTGATCCTTTGACATACATGTAACAGCAACACTTAACAGTCATTGACAGTAATTACTTGTTACTTCCTGTCAGTATTTATGTCACTGGCCAAACGTTTGACCATGACTGAAGGTGTTGTGGTACTAACAACACATCTGTCTCAGTGCAAGCTTTCACAGCTCAGCTTTCAGACTTTTTGAGTCTTCTTTCCACTGCTAGTAGCTGACCAGGTAAAAAGACACCACATGTCATGTGTCCTGTTACTGCTGTGGTAATAGATACATGCACTGAAAAGGGTCTGCTCTCTCCAAGGTCCCGCTTTGTGAAATACTGAAACCAAAAATACTATATGGGTTTGGAATCAGGTCAACTGCATTACAAGAAATTACTTCAATAATGAATTGCATAATATATGACACGGGCACATGTCGAATATTATGCATTTCATTACTGAGCCAGTTTCACTAGGAAATAACTGTGATAATTATTGTAAGTCCTGGTCCAACAACCATATATGCCTGCTAGAACAAGAACCAACAGGTTTGCTTTATAAAACATATTAATAAGCCTCCATTCAAAATTAAGGTGACTAATGAGACTGAAACCTTCAAATCCATAAAGATATAATATTATATATAGAGAGATTGTTATTGTGGTTATGGGTGAAAATTAATTTTACATGTACATTACGTTACAGGAAGCGTCTGCACAGACGTGATCAGCATGTACATGCGCTCTAGTAACAGAGCTCCCTTGCACATGAGCAGGTGCAGGGCAGCTGAAGAGTGAAGGTAGGAGGGTCAGAGTGATGGAACAGACTAAACGCTGCTGACTGAGTGACTGACCGAATGCTGTAACACCAGACACCAGGGTCAACCACTGCTGCTGTCTGCCAGAGTTCTCCGAGGCTTCAAGAAGGCTGAACAGCACTTGGGGCTGTCCAAATTGCAAATTCTACTGTTCTGCTGTGTGTCTGCTATAAATCATCCAGGCGGTGGAGCAACAGGCTGGTACACCATATTAAGGTAATGAACCTCTCCAATTCCTGGAAAGCAGCTTTTACTTTGAGGTTCACAAACTTGAACTGATCTCACTGGTAATGAAATTACTGTAGCTCCTTCTTCAGTTTATCAGCTGCGTAACTCTAATTCTGTTCTGTCTCTTTAAATGTAGAGAAATGGGAAATGGTTTACTTTGTGATCTGGTATCAAAGGCTATTGTTAAACGATCCTAGTTGCTGATATTGCTGATTCTAAAAGCTCAGAGGAGTTGTTAGAAAGTTTGAACATTTGGAGCCAGCCTTATCATACAATAGTAGCAGAATCTTGTTCATGACACGGTTTCAGGTTTCTGTTTGATATCTGGTTAAGTTTTTATATTGGGGTTAGAATCTAGGGGAGTTACCTGATCAAAGTCCAATGTTTCAGTTTTCTGATGTTTCTGTGCCACCTATTATTTTATTTTATCATTCAATCC
Organism: Crenichthys baileyi; assembly: GCA_036173005.1. NCBI lineage: Eukaryota > Metazoa > Chordata > Actinopteri > Cyprinodontiformes > Goodeidae > Crenichthys > Crenichthys baileyi. The sequence goes on from JAHHUM010000909.1 coordinate 507,494, forward strand.
AGTTCAGTTCAGTTTATTTAATAGTGCCAATTCGTAAAACATGTTGTTCCGATGGCACTTTACGAAAAAAAAGTCAGTTCAATCGAATCATACAGATTTTAGGTCAAAACATTAATTCTACCTGATCCTAGTTATTAAACAATGCAGTCGCATTCAATTTATAATTTAAATTGGTTAAAACATTTTCTATCTAAGGAAACCCAACAGATTGCTTTGAGTCGGTGACTTGTAGCATTCACTCCTCCTGGATGAGCATGTAGCGACAGGACAGGAAAACTCCCCTTTAACAGGAAGAAACCTCCAGCAGAACCAGAACCAGGCTCAGTGTGAGCAGCCATCTGCCACGACCGACTGGAGGTTTGAGAGAACAGAGCAGAGATAAAAAAAGAACACAGAAGCACTGATCCAGGAGTACTTTCTATGGGAAGGAAAAGTAAATGTTAATGGATGTAGCTCCTTTAGTCGTTTCACCTAGAAAGAAAGAACAGATAAACTTTAGCCAGTTTCAAGGTTAGAGTCTGAAAGAGAGCACATAGAGTTAGTTACAGTAGAAGCTCAGTCAGTAGCTATGTCTAGGAGAGAGAAAGGGGTTTAAAAACTGAAAGACAGGGCATGTGGTCATCGGGAGAGGTGAGATTAAGTTGTTGCCAGCAGAAGCTCGGACGATGCCCCTCTCCAGAAAGGTGTCACAGGTAGACACAGAGTCAGGCCAGGTGTAGCTTCTAGGAAAGAGAAAAGAGAGAGAACAAAGTTAAGGCTGAAATAACAGCAAATAATGCAAAATTGAAGAGTAGTGTGAGAATGTAGCGAAGAGGGTGAAAGTGGTCATTATGTCCTCCAGCAGCCTAAGCCTATAGCAGCATAACTTCACAGATAGTTTCAGTTGAGATTATTTAGTTAAACGGCGCTTATTTACAACAATGTCGTTTCAAGGCACCCCACAAAGGGTCCCACTGATGGCCATTGTTATACTAAAAACCACAAGGATTTGAATACCTCTCTCTGTCAGACTCATTATAACCATTGGAAAAGAGAAGGGGTCATACAGGTAGCAGAAATGGAGGGTGTGTTTGCACCTCAACCATGACTCAGCCGGTTTAGGCTAAACCTGACTCCCCCTTACTCCATCCAACAGGGAGGGAGCCTTCCTCCCTCCCTGTTGGATAAACTAAGCCACTCTAACTATAAGCTTTATCAAAAAGGAAAGTTTTAAGTCTAGCCTTAAAAGTAGACAGGGTGTCTGCCTTACGGACTAAAACTAGGAGCTGGTTCCACAGGAGAGGAGCCTGATAACTAAAAGATCTGCCTCCCATTCTACTTCTAGAGACTAGGAACCACCAGTAAACCTGCAGTCTGAGAACGAAGTGCTCTGTTAGGAACGTATGGAACAATCAGATCTCTGATGTATGATGGAGCTAAATCATTAAGGGCTTTATATGTGAGGAGGAGAATTTTAAATTCTATTCTGGATTTAACAGGGAGCCAATGAAGGGAAGCTAAAGTAGGGTACATATGATCTCTCTTTTTAATTTTCATCAGAACTCTTGCTGCAGCATTTTGAATCAGCTGAAAGCTTTTAACTGCATTTTGTGGACATCCTGATAGTAAAGAATTACAATAGTCCAGCCTTGAAGTAACAAATGCATGGATTAGTTTTTCAGCGTCACTCCTGGACAGGATATTTCTAATTTTGGCAATGTTCCGGAGGTGAAAGAAGGAAATCATAGAAACCTGTTTAATATGGGATTTAAATGACATGTCCTGGTCAAAAATAACACCAAGGTTTTTTACTTTATTACCGGAGGTTAATTTAATGCCATCCAGGTTAAGTGATTGACTTAGTAGTTTCTTTTTTAAAGACTCCGGTCCAAAGATGACAACTTCTGTCTTGTCTGAATTTAGAAGCAGAAAATTGAAAGTCATCCAAGTTTTTATGTCTTCAAGACATGCTTGTAGTCTATCTAACTGGTTGGGCTCATCAGGATTTATGGATAAGTAAAGCTGAGTATCATCAGCGTAACAGTGAAAATTTATCCTATGCTGCCTGATATTTTACCTTTTGGAAGCATATATATAGTAAAGAGAATTGGCCCAAGTACCTGAACCCTGTGGTACTCCACAATTAACCCTGGAGTTTAAAGATGATTTATCATTGACATGAACAAACTGGAATCTGTCAGACAAATAAGATTTAAACCAGCCTAGCGCTGTTCCCCTGATCCCTACAGCATATTCCAGCCTTTCTAAGAGAATATTATGGTCGACTGTATCAAATGCAGCACTGAGATCTAACAGAACCAGTACAGACACATTTCCATTATCTAAGGCAATAAGAATATTATTAGTGACTTTCAGCAGAGCTGTTTCAGTGCTATGATGAGCTCTGAAACCTGACTGAAACTCTTCAAACAGGTCATTGCTGTGTAAATGCTCACACATTTGATTAGCAACTATTTTTTCAAGAATTTTACATAAGAATGGAAGATTGGATATAGGTCTGTAATTTATTAAGTCATCTCGATCAAGCGAAGGTTTCTTAAGTAAAGGTTTAATTACAGCTACCTTAAAAGCCTGTGGTACATATCCATTTACTAAAGATAGATTAATCATACCTAAAATGGGGCTGGTAATCAGAGGGAACACTTCCTTAAATAATTTGGTTGGGATTGGGTCTAACATACAAGTTGAAGGTTTAGATGAAGCTAATATTTCTGATAACTCAGGAAGCTCCACAGGATCAAAACAGTCCAAACACATATCAGGTTCTACAGTTACTTCCAATGTTGTCTCACTTGTTGAGGATGAAGTAATCATCTTCGGGAGTATGTCAAAGATTTTATTTTTAATAGAATCAATTTTATTTAAGAAGAATCCCATAAAGTCGTGACTGCTGAGAACTAAGGGAATGGATGGCTCAACAGAGCTATGACTCTGTGTAAGTTTAGCAACTGTACTAAAGAGAAACCTAGGATTATTCTTGTTCTCTTCTATTAAGGATGAGAAATAAGCTGTTCTAGCTTGGTGAAGTGTCTTTTTATACAACAGTAGGCTATTTTTCCAGATTAAGTAGGAATCCTCTAGTTGTATAGATTGCCATTTTCTCTCCAATTTTCTAACATTGTGCTTTAAAGTACGCAGCTCTAAATTAAACAAAGGAGCCTGCCTCGTATGAATAATTACCTTCTGTTTCAAGGGGGCTGCATTGTCTAATGCACCACGCAATGATGAATTAACACTATGAACAAGAGAATCAATTTGTGAAGGGCCAGAAACAGAATTATTGCCCTCCACTGTGCTTTTCAGTGATAATGAGGAGATTAAAAGTGGAACAGATTCTTTAAAGGTTGTTACAGCATCGTCTGATAATGATCTACTCTAATTAAATTTTCTTTCAGGTGTGGAGTACTCAGTTAAATTAAACTCAAAGGTTATAAAGAAATGGTCAGACAGCACAGGGTTTTGAGAAAATACTGTTATGTCTTTACACTCAATGCCATATGTCAGCACAAGGTCCAGAGAATGAAGACAAACGTGGGTAGGTTTGTTAATGTTTTGAGTAAAGCCAATTGAGTCTAAGATAGCATTAAAGGCTATATTTAGGCTATCACTTTCAGTGTGTCAACATGAATATTAAAATCCCCCACTATAATAACTTTATCTGTATTTAACACTAAATCAGATAAAAGGTCTGAAAACTGATCTATAAATTGAGAGTAAGGGCCTGGTGGACGGTACAAAACAACAAACAGAAGTGGTTTTAGTGCTTTGCAATTTGGATGAGGAAAACTAAGGATTAAATATTCAAAAGAGTTGTAGCTATTGATTGGTCTGGGACTAATCAATAAATCGGACTGAAAGATGGTTGCTACTCCTCCTCCTTGCCCAGTATTTCGAGGAATGTGAAAATTCAAATAATTAGTAGGAGTTGACTCATTTATAGTTACATAATCCTCTTGCTGAAGCCAGGTTTCAGTGAGGCAAAATAAATCAATCTGATTGTCACAAATCAGGTCACTAACTAGCAAAGTCTTTGAAGAGAGAGATCTTATGTTCAGTAAACCACATTTAATTGTTTTATTTTTCTTTTTAGTCTGAGTTGTGTTTATTTTTATGAGATTTTCCTTATTTCCTCCTTTTAGATTATTTTTTAATCTATTCAATTTTGGCCGTGGACGAGACACTGTCTTAATAGGGTAATGGGTGGGTAGCAGTACAGAAGCTGCAGAGAGGAGTATTAAACTACGACCCTGCTTCCTGGTCTGAACCCTGGGTTGTCAGAGGTTTGGAGAACTAATAAATTCGGCCAGATTCCTAGAAAGAAGAGCTGCTCCATCCAAAGTGGGATGGATGCCGTCTCTCCGGATCAGACCAGGTTTTCCCCAAAAGGTTCGCCAGTTATCAATGTAGCCCACATCGTTTTCTGGACACCACCTAGACAGCCAGCCGTTGAATGACAGCATGCGGCTAAACATGTCGTCACTGGTTAAATCGGGGAGGGGAGCAGAGAAAATTACGGAGTCCGACATTTTTTTGGCAAACACCGAAGCAACACTAACTTTAGTGACCTCCGATTGACGTAACCGGGTGTGATTTCCGCCAGTGTGAATAACAATCTTACTGTATTTACGCTTATCCTTAGCTAGCAGTTTCAGGTGTGATTTGAAGTCGCCCGTTCTGGCCCCTGGCAGACATTTAACTATAGTCGATGGTGTCTCTAGTGTCACGTTTCTGACTATGGAGCTGCCAATTACCAGAGTTGGCTTCTCAGCGGGTGTGTCGCTGAGCGGGGAAAATCTGTTAGAAACGCAGACGGGTTGGTGGTGACCTGTGGGCTGGGATCTAGGACTATGCTTTCTATGTACCGTCACCCAGCCGGCCTGAGGCCCCAGCTGCGCGGGCTCTGCTGGAGGACTGCTACGGGGAGCTACCCCCGGTGGCTCCGCGCTAGCTAAGGGGCCTCGGCTACCTGCTGGTTTTTCAACAGCGCGGAGCCGGGCCTCCAATTCAGACACCCTCACCTCCAAAGCTATAAAAATGCTACATTTATTACACGTACCATTATCACTAAAGGAGGCAGAGGGGTAACTGAACATCTGACAGAGAGAGCAGGAGAGAGGAGACTCAGAGAGAGAAACAGCAGAACGGGTAGCCATGGTGGAGCTAAAGCTAACGCTAAGCTAGCGACCCTTTACCACTACTAGAAAACCGTGTAAGACACGGAGAGTCCCCAAACGTTAAATAGAGCAACAAAAAGTATATGTTTTAACGTGCTTATGTATTAGAACAAGTAAGAGATATCACAGTAGAGAGAAATCAGATCAAACGAGAGAGCCTTCACACACCAAACAATCCACCAAGTGCCACAGCGAAAACAGGAAGTGACGTTACCCAGAGCTCCAGAAAGGTGACACAGCTAAACATAGAATCAGGCCAGGTGTAGCTTCTAGAAAGAGAAAAAAACGTGAACAACGAGAACATAAAGTTAAAAGCTGAGGCTTTTCCTCATTGTCAGATTTAACCAGTGAGCTGATGGTTAATCAGTTAATTCAGAAAGGCCTGGCTGCTGACACCCACTTATTCTTACGCTAGCTGAGTATTAGTAAAGGCTACTCCAAGGCTTAGAACCTCTAATATATGAACAGTGAAAGGAAAATTACATTAGCCTCATAGCAGAAATGCCAGCATAGGACTTATGCAATTCTGCTAACCCGGGAGTCAGTATACTATAACACTAGCAAGGGGACCCCTTTTTCTGTTTATTTAGGAGAGACAGCTTATCCCAGAATTCCCAGACTGTCTTCCAATCCACTTTGATATCTTTTACCGACAACCCCCACTTTGTCCCATATGGTAAGCTACGGAGGGAGTTTTAATTGAACGTAAAACCTCAGCGCATTCATTTTATTGTTTACTCAGTCAGGAACCAGAAACTAAATGGAGGACTCTTACCAATACCAGAGGCGGGGTATTGTGAATATTACAAAAAACGTTCTCTAAAAAGGTTTATTTGAAAACAAAGCAAACAGGTGAAAGAAAAATGATAAGAATACAACAATTAAGAGATTGTAATTTTGCATCAAAAATATAAAAAGGTGTGACAGGTTATTCTTATGAAAAACACTTACTAAAAATTTTCTTCACTAACATCAGTGTTCGAGGCTTTAATATGAGCAGATAAGCATGATTAACTTAGGAGGAGGGAGCAAATACAAAACAACACACTGTGGAGAAAAGGAGAGTAAAGTCTCTAAGGCCAGGAGGGAGTTGCTGGTGTCTTATTGTACATCAAGCCATATATGGACTTCCCTTCTACTTCACCTGACAGTTTCAAAAGAGCAGGCTGAAGCAGGCTCTTTCCCTCAGACGCGCTTCAGCGCCCCCTCCTGGATGGCCTCTCGCTTCTCTAGGCTCACTCTCTTTTTTTTTTTTTCTCTGCTTGTGCCAAGAGGGACCGAACCACATGCACCACATAGGGTTGGGGTCTTCTCCCGTCAATGGTCTTTGACAGCAGACATGGGGCTGACCTCTGACCCTGCACCTCCTCTCCACAGCATACTATTCTTTGTTTCTCTTAAATACTGGGTTTTAGAATTCAAATTTCCAGCAGTGAAGTTGGATGCAGTTGCTTCTTTTAAATTTCTGCATTGGGGAGTTACAACAAACAAAAGCTGGGTGAAAACCGTGGTTTAGACGTCGGCCTCCTTCATGGAGATTAAAACTCTCTTCGTCTTTGCCTGATGTTAACATTGATCACCTGCTGCTGCAATGTGTGTGTGCGTGTGTGTTATTAGAGAGATTGTTGATGCTTCTGCTCTCAAAGCCTTCTTTTTAAGGGTGACCACTGAAACAAGCACCTCTGCCTATCAGTCTGTGTCAAAGTAATTCAAATCAATTCAATTCAGTTTATTTATATAGCGCCAATTCACAACACATGTCGTCTCAAGGCACTTCACAAAAGTCAGGTTCATACATTCCAATTAATCTTAATCATTGAACAGTGCAGCCAGATTCTGTTATTTTTTCAAATTGGATAAAAAGTTTTTCTATCTAAGGAAACCCAGCAGATTGCATCCAGTCAGTGACTTGCAGCATTCCCTCCTCCTGGATGAGCATGTAGAGACAGTGGACAGTCACTGGCGTTGACTTTGCAGCAATCCCTCATACTGAGCATGCATGTAGCGACAGTGGAGAGGAAAAACTCCCTTTTAACAGGAAGAAACCTCCAGCAGAACCAAGCTCAGTGTGAGCGGCCATCTGCCACGACCGACTGGGGGTTTGAGAGAACAGAGCAGAGACACAAAGAGAACAAAGAAGCACTGATCCAGGAGTACTTTCTATGGGAAGGAAAAGTAAATGTTAATGGATGTAGCTCCTTTAGTCGTTTTACCTAGAAAGAAAGAACAGATAAACTCTGAGCCAGTTTTCAATGTTAGAGTCTGAAGAGAGCACATAGAGTTAGTTACAGTAAAAGCTCCGTCAGTAGCTATGTCTAGGAGAGAGAAAGGGTTAAACACTGAAAGACAGGGCCATATGGATCATCGGTAGAGGGTGAGCATTAAGTTGTTGCCACCAGAAGCTTGGACGATGCCCCTCTCCAGTACTGTTTTGTACAATGCAGCTGGCTGCTGCTTTGGAATCTACAAAAGTATTCCCATCCTTATCCATAGGTTAGTCCTGGGATACCCTTTTACCAGTCTGGTTGTGATGACCTGACAATTCTCTGAACCCCTGACATGCTATAACTTAAGAACCCTGAGAATGGGTCACCTTACTCCCTTTAAATGACATCAGTCTCATTAGAAATATGTCCTCTGCACCAGCTCAGTACACCTAGGCACCAGGGTATCTGACAGATGGAGTTTGCTTTTATGGTTTGGTCACTGATTTTAATTTTTTTCATCCATAATCATTTCTTTTTGTTGTGATCTTTGATTACCCCATAAATTTACTATCAGTTTAGTCTTCTTCATTCCTACTTACCTTTTCCCTAATGTAAGATCTGAGCGGCTCCTAAGCCGGTTGCGTCATACCTAGTGAGATGGAACCACCTTCCTGTGTCTCTCTCTTCTGATCAGACTAAACCTTCAGGTTTATCCATACCCTCATCCTCCTTTTCTTACAGTTTTTACATTACTAAAATGTCTGGAAGAGTATGAAATTTGATTGAAGCATTTTGCTTGTCTGGATAAGTATACAAATGGAAGGAACTGTGTAGAAAATATTTAGGCAGTTAAAACCTCTCTGTTGATGTTTTATACACTAAAATGGACATACAATTGACTATTGACTAAGAATTCTGAAATTATACTCTAGAAAAGTACACAATTTAGAAACAAAAAAATATGTATCTTACAACAGTAAACTCACCCTTTTTCAAGTCCTGATACCAGAACTAACAGAACATTTGTTAGGGGGCCAACCTTGGTTAATGTGAGTGATAATCGGGGTCATTCCAGAATGAGCCTCATTACACACACTGAGGCAGGTGCTTATTTATATCACTTAGGTGAAAGCGAAGGAGGTCCAAAGATCTGATGGAACGTTTAAGTGTTGAGGATAAGGAGACGGTGAAGAGCAAACAGGAAGGCAAGTGAGTAAGCTAGATCCAGCTCGATCATCCAGCTCTGATATGACTGCAGTGTCGGTGTTTGTGGTGACAGTAATGATCTAAAGATGAATCTGATTAATTAGCAGATGGTTGTTTAGTAATGGAGGTGTGAGAGTAAACCCCAGAGGAAGCAACTGGCCATCAGCCCCTCCAGCAGCAGAAATGGGTAAGGAGGAGGAAGGCAGGGTAGCCAAATGCCCAGGCCTAACAAAAAAGGATGGCATCAGCAATTTCCTTCTGTCTTCAGATGTTCCTCTCATTTGAAGTGCATTTGGTAACTGGGCAGCAATGGGTCAAACTGTACATTTAGAGTGCATAACTGTACCTTCCTACCTTTTTTAGTGTTTCCTTTTAATTACTGAAACTGCTGTGTTGTCTTTTCACTTCAAAGTGTCTGCTGTAGATTTGTCATCCTTGTAAGAAAGTCATATTAATTTTAAAAAAGTTGTTTACAATTTTTAAGAAGTTGATGTAGGTAATGTTACTCTCACCCAGCAGGCTGAGAACTGATTGTAGGGTTGTATCTTTATTTAACTGAATTGCAAAATCACCCTTTCTAATTAGCCAATCAATGTTATGGGGGCTTTCTGTTGTTACTGTAATTAAAAACTTCTAACCACTGTCCTAAGGTTCTGACTGGATATATGCAAATGTGCCTGCTTCCTGTTGCTGAGCCGATGAAGATGGACACTTTTTGTAAATGTTTTATAAGAGATTTTCACTAACAAATTTAGATCTTCTAAATGGCAAATTTTCAGTGCAACACAAAGTATATTTCTTTTATTAGTCTTTTTTTATTCATTTTTATATCCTAGTAAGTTGGGCCACAAACATAGAGCAACTTTTTCCTCAAAATCAGACTTGGGCACGCAGGTTCATTAACCAGGGCGAAATACAGCAAGGGTTTTAAAAACAAGGTTCTGATTCTTGTTTCTGCAAATAGACTGAAAACATTTTCTAGGCCAGCAAAATATAAAATATTCAACCCAAACTCCTAGGGAACTGTACACCTCTGATACCCTTTTTCAGAGCTGCAACAATTTGGTTTTTTCTACTTTGTTTTGTTAAAATATTTCTGTGGGTGAAATTTACTGCCAAAATTCAAAAGCACATATTTTCTATTTGAGAGCAGGATTTCATTCTGCTTGTACTCAAACTTAGTAATGCTTGCACTCAAAACTCCATGCGCAATCCACTTTGCTGAGCCAAATGCAATAGATTCTCAGTCAATTGTAGCAACACAGGTACGCTCAGTAGAAGGAAACAAGCGCACCCCAACTAAGCCTGTGACCTAGCAGTTGCACACTGTCATTCTATTGGCTGATATGGTTGCTAGGAGATGATACGACTTTAATCTGACAGAGAGCAAAAAGAATTTGCGAGCAGGGAAGAAACTTGAGAGCTCAGTTTTGATCCGAGCAGAGAGCAAGTTTGCGCGCATGGAGGATGAAGCAAGCAGGAGGAGAAATTATCAATGCAAGAAGCATTAGACCAGAGCGCAGAAACAAAGATTGGAGAGAGAACAGAGTACATTTGAAAGAAAGCAGAAGTTTTGTGTGCAAGCAGAATGAAATCCTGCTCTCAAATTGAAAATTTGTGCTCTTGATTTTTCGCAGTAAATTTCCCCCATATACAGTATTTCATGTTTAATTTATTGCTATGCAGGTAAACATAAAATAATTCACAATAAAATATGTTTTGCTTTTAATTGAAAACAAAAAAGTGATAGAGAAGAGTCAGATTTTTTATTACAAGTCTGGTGGGTGAAGATGAAGAGTGATCAGATCAGTCAGGTTTGTGATTGGAGGGAAATAGGTTTGATGTTATTATCTTTGGGTGGCATCTAGTGGCAAAGAGGAAGAACTACAGCCTGGCTTCATACACAGAGCAGGCAGGTTCCTTTAGTAGACTGAAGTCATTTTATTTCAGTGTCCCATGTGATTTTATGTTCCTTCTCGTTTATCATCATTAAATTTAGGGAATATGAAGTCATCACCTTCCACTTTCACTCATGATTAGTTCAAAGTTAGGCTCCAAATTAATCATACCCTTGGCAGATTTAGATTTATTTTTTATTTTCTTTCACCCAAGAAGTTTGTATCTGATTGGAAATGATATCAGACAATATTTAGGGGATATCATTAAAAAAAGGAAATGTCAGTTTTTATTTACATCTTAACAAAAAATTTCATGTCAAAAATTAATTATGATGAAATATGTCATTCTCAGTACTGAATGGAAAAGCCTTATTTGGCATTACAGCAATCAAATGCTTCTTATAATTGCTGACAAGCTTTTAGCATGTGTCCACTGGTATTTTTAACCATTTACCTTTAACCATTCACCAAGACCTCAAGGCCTTAAATATTGGAAGACCTCCTTGAAGGCTTCACCTCAATCTTTAGAGCCCTCCTGAGATTCTCTATCAGCTGCCAGTTACGATTCTAGCTGAGCCGCTCAGAAACCTTCATTTTACTTCCAGTCAAAAGAAAAATTCTGGTCAAATTAAGATTTAATTTGATTTGCAGTGGTTGTAAATAATTTTGGCTATTAGTGTACATACTTTTTATTCAAAAGTATATATTTGTGTGCAATAAACTGGTGACTTTTGTTATTCGGTGAGGGAGCTGAAGTGTCCAACATACAGGAACTGAATGGTTGGAACAAAAATGGCTGTAACTCCGGAGTTCTTACAAGACATAGTCCAAAAGTAGGAACTGATATTGAACTTTAAAAACGAGGTAATTAAAATTGGCCCAAAGGTGCCATTAGGGCATGACATTATGGAGATGCACTAATGTGAACACACAAGTACATGTATTTTTTGTTTCTGTTTTAATTGAATAAGTAACTTAATGACTGAATGAATGAACTAGTTTTTATATTTACAGCAACAATGTAAATCTATTTGATTTAGGAATATTTTGTTTACTTTTCATGAGTCCATATATTACACCAAGCTGATGAAATGATCTGTTATAAAATGTTTTTTTACTTTTTGTATTGGTCTAGTGAGTTTCTTTCTTTTTTCTCTGCAGTATTTGCTGACAAGAGGAACATGCCTTCCAAACAGCTTAGTAGAAAACAGCAAAGGAAACTGTTCACCTCTTTGGCATGGGAGGTAAGGACAAAAATTACAATTACTTTTGACAGGGTAATGCTTTCAGTAGTTTTCTGAGGGGTTTCTGTTTCGGTTTACTTGTTACTTGTGGGTACATTTGAATATGAAACAGTTCAGTTCTCCATGTAAATAAAGGTCCTAGCATTCCTAAATGTTTCCCAGTGAGGTTATGACATAGCAAAAAAGAGAATATTCCAGTTACATATCAGAGATGATCATATGAAATACATGGTCTAAGTTCATCAAGAAATCCTGATGTTTTATTAGGAAACTTGTTCACAGCTTTTAAATTAATCTATGGGGTGCCGAATGTAAAAATTCAGCAAAAACAAATTCACTGTCACATTTCTGTTATTTAGCGCGCTTTCTTTACATTTAATGAATTTTTCTCGCATTTATTGGAAAATGCTAAGTATAAATCTTGAATCTATATCTAAATGTTAAATCTAAATCTAGAAATATATCTTAAATCTAAATGTTAAATCTAAATCTAAATCTAAATCCTAAATCTAAATCTAAATCTAAATCTAAATCTAAATCTAAATCTAAATCTAAATCTTAAATCTAAATATGTATCTTAAATCTAAATGTTGAATCTAAATATAAATATAAATATAAATCTTGAATCTATATCTAAATGTTAAATCTAAATCTAGAAATATATCTTAAATCTAAATGTTAAATCTAAATCTAAATCCTACATCTATATCTAAATCTTAAATCTAAATATGTATCTTAAATCTAAATGTTAAATCTAAATCTAAATATAAATATAAATCTTGAATCTATATCTAAATGTTAAATCTAAATATAGAAATATATCTTAAATCTAAATGTTAAATCTAAATCTAAATCTAAATCTTAAATCTAAATATGTATCTTAAATCTAAATGTTAAATCTAAATCTAGAAATATATCTTAAATCTAAATGTTAAATCTAAATCTAGAAATATATCTTAAATCTAAAGTTAAATCTAAATCTAAATCCTAAATCTATATCTAAATCTTAAATCAAATATGTATCTTAAATCTAAATGTTAAATCTAAATCTAAATATAAATATAAATCTTGAATCTATATCTAAATGTTAAATCTAAATATAGAAATATATCTTAAATCTAAATGTTAAATCTAAATCTAAATCTAAATGTTAAATCTAAATATGTATTTTAAATCTAAATCTTAAATCTAAATATGTATCTTAAATCTAAATGTTAAAATCTAAATCTAAATATAAATATAAACTTAATCATATCTAAATGTTTTAAATCTAATATAAAAAAATTTAAATTTTAAATTTTAAATCTAAATTTAAAATCTAAAGTTAAATCAAAATTTAAAAATTCAAAATTTTTAAATTTAAAAAATATGTATCTTAAATCTAAATTTTAAATCTAAATATAGAAATATATCTTAAATTAAATGTTAAATTAAATCAAAATCTAAACCCCTAAGTCTAAATCTAAATCAAAATCTAAATTAAATCAAATCTTAAATTAAAAGATCTTAAATCTAAATGTTAAATCAAAATTTTAAAAATAAATATAAATCTTGAATCTATATCTAAAATTTAAATTAAATCTAGAAATAATTTTAAAATCAAAGTTAAACTAAATTAAATCTAAAATCTAAATTTTAAATCTTAATTAAATCTAAATTAAATTAAATTAAATCTAAATCAAAAAATCAAAATCTAAATCTAAATTTTAAATTTAAAAATATTATCTTAAATCAAAATTTTAAATCTAAATATAAATATAAATCTTGAATTATATCAAAATCTTAAATTAAATCTAGAAATATATTTTAAAATCTAAATGATAAATTAAAATCTAAACAAAAACTAAATAATTTGTTTTAGCAACTATTTTCTCAAAAATTTTTTAAAAAGAAGGGAAGATTGGATATCGGTCGTAATTTATTAAGTCATCTCGATAAACGAAGGTTTTTTAAAGAAAGGGTTTAATACAGCTACCTTAAAAGCCTGTGGTACATATCCATTTACTAAAGATAGATTAATCATACCTAAAATGGGGCTGGTAATAGGGGGAAACCCCTTCCTTAAATAATTTGGTTGGGATTGGGTCTAACATACAAGTTGAAGTTTAGATGAAGCTAATATTTCTGATAACTCAGGAAGCTCCACAGGATCAAAAACAGTCAAAACACAGATCGGTTTTCTACAGTTATTTCCCAATGTTGTCTCACTTGTGGGGATGAAGTAATCATCTTCGGGAGTATGTCAAAGATTTTATTTTTAATAGAATCAATTTTTTTTTTGGAAGAATCCCATAAAGTCATGACTGCTAAGAGCTAAGGGGAATGGATGGCTCAACAGAGCTATAAATTGTGTAAGTTTAGTAACTGTAAAAAAGAGAAACCTAGGATTATTCTTTTTTCTCTTCTTTTAAGGATGAGAAATAAGCTGTTCTAGCTTGGTGAAGTGTTTTTTATACAACAGTAGGCTGTTTTTCCAGATTAAGTAGGAATCCTTTTGTTTTGGGTAGAGCGCCATTTCGCCCCAATTTTTCTAACATTTTGTTTTTAAAGTATGCAGCTTTGAATTAAAAACCCAAAGGAGTCAGCCTCCTATGAATGATTACCTTCTTTTTCAAGGGGGCGGCATTGTCTAATGCACCACGCAATGATGAAGTAACACTCTGAACAAGAGAATCAAATGTGAAGGGGGGAAAAAAAAAATTATTGCCCTCCACTGGTTTTTTTGTGATAAAAGGGAAATTAAAAGTGGAACAGATTCTTTAAAGGTTGTTACAGCATTGTCTGATAATGATCTACTATAATGAAATTTCTTTAGTTGTGGATTTACTCAGTTAAATTAAAATCAAAGGTTATTAAAAAAATGGTCAGACAGCACAGGTTGTGAGAAAAATTTGGTTATGTCTTTACACCCCAATGCCATATGTCAGCACAAGGTCCAGAGAATGAAGACAAACGTGGGTAGGTTTGTTAATGTTTTGAGCAAAGCCAATTGAGTCTAACATAGCATTAAAGGCTATATTTAAGCTATCACTTTCAGTGTCCTCCTCCTAGTGGTTTCACGTTTTCTGTCAGCTCCAAGCTCTTCAGGGCTCGAAGAAGGCATGTGCAAGCAGTATGAGTTACGAAATTTCAGAATAAAACATAATATGAACATAAAAGAAACATATTGATCTATATATGTAATTAGACAATGTGTTTTTACAGGTATCACCAAAATACTCGTACTCGTCGTCTTCCGCTTTATCCGGGACTGGGTCGCGGGGGCAGCAGACTTAGCAGAGACACCCAGAGGTCCCTCTCCCTAGACACCTCCTCCAGCTCCTCCGGGGGGAGCCCAAGGTGTTCCCAGGCCAGCCGAGAGACATAGTCCCTCCAGCGTGACCTGGGCCATCCCCTGGGCCTCCTCCCGGTGGGACGTGCCTGGAACACCTCCCGAGGAAGGCGTCCAGGAGGCATCCGGTATAGATGCCCGAGCCACCTCAACTGGCTCCTCTCGATGTGGAGGAGCAGTGGCTCTACTCCGAGCCTCTCCCGAATGGCCGAGCTCCTCACCCTATCTCTAAGGCAGTGCCCGGCCACCCTACGGAGGAAGCTCATTTCAGCCGCTTGTATCCGGGATCTCGTTCTTTTGGTCATGACCCAAAGTTCATGGCCATAGGTGAGGGTAGGAACGTAGACCGACCGGTAAATCGAGAGCTTCGCTTTTCGGCTAAGCTCTCTCTTCACCACAATGGACCGGCACAGTGCACTCATTGCTGTGGCAGCTGCACCGATCCGTCTGTCGATCTCCTGCTCCATTCTTCCCTCACTCGTGAACAAGACCCCGAGATACTTGAACTCCTCCACTTGAGGCAGGAACTCCCCTCCAACCTGAAGAGGACAAGCCACCCTTTTCCGGTCGAGTACCATGGCTTCTGACTTGGAGGAGCTGATCCTCATCCCAGCCGCTTGACACTTGGCTGCGAACCGCCCAAGCGCATGCTGTAGGTCTTGGCTAGAGGGGGCCAGCAGGACCACGTCATCTGCAAAAAGAAGAGACGAAATCCACTGGTCCCCAAACCAGACCCCCTCCGGCCCTTGGCTGCGTCTAGAAATCCTGTCCATAAAAGTTATGAACAGGACCGGTGATAAAGGACAGCCCTGCTGGAGTCCAACATGCATCGGGAACAGGTCCCGACTCCTGCTCCACTCGTACAGGGACCGGATGGCCCCTAATAAACCCCCCACAAGGCATCACGAGGGACACAGTAGAATGCTTTCTCCAGGTTCCACAAAACACATGTGAACCGGTTGGGCAAACTCCCATGAGCCCTCGAGTACCCTGTAGAGGGTATAAAGCTGGTCCAGTGTTCCACGGCCGGGACGAAAACCACACTGCTCCTCTTGAAGCCGAGGTTCGACTATCGGCCGGACTCTCCTCTCCAATATCCTGGCGTAGGCCTTACCAGGGAGGCTGAGGAGTGTGATCCCCCTGTAGTTGGAACACACCCTCCGGTCCCCCTTCTTATGAAGGGGGACCACCACCCCTGACTGCCAGTCCAGAGGCACTGTATCCTACCGCCACGCAATGTTGAAGAGCCGTGTCAACCATGACAGCCCCACAACATCCAGAGATTTGAGGTACTCAGGGCGGATCTCATCCATCCCCGAAGCCTTGCCACCCCGGAGCTTTTTAACCACCTTGGTGACTTCAGCCTGGGTGATGAAAGAGTCCAACCCCGAGTCCCCAGCCTCTGTTTCCACCAGGGAATGCGTGATGGCAGGATTGAGGAGATCCTCGAAGTACTCCTTCCACCTCCAGATAATGTCCCCAGTCGAGGTCAGCAGCCTCCCACCCCCACTATAAACAGTTAATGCAGTTAAGTTTAGCTGTTGTTTATTTAGTATCGTAATTACAAGCAGAATGCAGATCTATTTGGAGAGGATTACTACGTTTCAAATTGAATGTTTAAATGACAAATCTGCTACCTTATTTGGTGCAAAAAGAGTGGTTTGCATCCAATATTTAAATAAAACAGTTAAAAAAAAACAGTTTAAAAAATAAAAAAATAAAAATTATTTAATATGTGGTTAACAATCTCTATTTACTCTAAGTAACTGTGACATGTTAACTTTGGATGTTGTTTTTTTTTTTTTTTTCCTGTTTGCTACGATTGAAATTGTGGAACTTGACCCGGCCGGAGCCAGACAGCGTAACATAAAATTGGAGTTGTTCAGTAATTTAACAGAGTACGATGGAGAGCAGGTCCGTCAACGGTGAGGTTCAAAGTAGTCACGGAGAATGTGGAACCATTCTCAATAATTAACATAACAACAGAGTTGCTCCATTGGTCGCACGTGAACGGATGTGAACGGAACGAAGCAAGCATGGAGGATGTGGATTCTGGGGGTTAGTTAGGCCGAACAGCATAACTATGTATTCATAATGTCCTATGTGTGACTTGAAAGCTGTTTTCCATTCATCCCTCTCACGGATCCGAACAAAGTGATAAGCATTTCTGAGGTCCTACTTAGAAAAAATGGTGGCTTCTCGGACTGGTTTGAAGGCTGAATAGATGAGGGGAAGAGAGTATTTATTCTTCATTGCAATGTGGTTTAAACCCCTGTAGTCAATGCAGGGCCTTAGAGTTGCATCTTTCTTCTTAACGAAGAAAGAGCCTGATCCAACTGGGGAGGACAAAGTACGAATAATATTGATATAGAAATAAATGTTGACAACACTTTAATAAATGATCTGCATAAAGTCGCTACTGCCCGCTACTGCATTTACCTCACAATTTTTAAATCTGGAGACAAAACTCTTACATCAAATTATCGCCCCATCAGCATATTACCAGTAGTGTCAAAAGTGGCGGAAAAGTGGGCAGCCAAGCCAACATCTCAGCCTTGGCGCAGTCTCTTGGATTTAAAGAAGGCATTTGATACTGTTGACCATCAAGTCCTTCTCTCCAAGTTGACTTTGCTGAGGACACTCTTGCTTGCTTTACATCTTATCTGTTTAATCAGTCAAAGTGTTTAAGAGTGGGAGGCTCCATGTCAGCGTTTTTAGAATGCCCCACAGGGGTTCCACAAGGTTCTGGATTAGGACCTATATTTTTTTCTGTGTACATCAAAGACCTGCCAAATGTTTGTCAAAATGTTTATTTTCAAATGTAGGCAGTTGAATGTAATTTTTACCCCTGCTAAAACATCAGAGAAGGCATCATCTATCCTTACAGCAGCTCTGGTGGACATACAGCAGTGGCTCACCAGCTCATCCTTACTGTTAAACAAAAAGAAAACTGTGTCAATCATGGGTAGAAACTTGTGCCATCAGAAACTGAATTTGAATTGCTCAGATTGAGTCTTTATTTGAGTAATTTGAAATTAAATGCATTGTTTTGAAAATGAATTTCACTTAACTGACACTAAACTGAAACTAAATTAAATGGTTTGAAATTGAATTTATTTGCATTGAAACTGAAATTGTTTGCTTTGAAAATTGCTTTGCTTTTATTGAAATTTCAGTTTGATTACTTTTACTTTCAGTTGTATAATTAAATTTCAGTTCCAAAATTCTGTTTTTTTGTCACACATCCGGGTCCTTGAAGCCACAGATTAATCAAATACAGATTCACTAATTCACGGATGCCATTCACTGTTGCTGTGTCCAAATTCAGGGGCTGCATCCTTTGAAGGTCGTATTTGTTCCTAAAGTTAATATGTTAGTGTTTAAGCTGTTAAAAGCTTTACAAATAAATTTGTCATCAGTGTATTTTATCCAGTGTTAGATTTTTATATCTATGAACACAAAACATTTTTTGAACATTTGAAATGGCTGAATAATGAACATGATCATAAAACAAGAAATTTTAAACAATATAGCATTATAAACCATCAGCAATATGTAAAAGGGTAAATAAAAACCATGTAGTTATTTACAGTAGAGACAGCAGTATTAACCATCAGGCTCCATTTGTTCTGCTTCACAGCTCTGAGCTTCACACTAAACACGGTTGCTAGGCAACATAAGTTACTGCAGAGGTAAGTGAACAATTCCATGCTGCATATATAAGAGGCATTTTGGCTCTCCAACTTGACTCCACAAAAATGCCGGTGACGTCGGAACGCCATTCAGCTTTCGATAGGACGTTTATGTATTGATGTCTATGGCTACATGTAGCGTAAGTGTTACTGTTTGACCATCATTTGTTTACATGACACTTCTTATAAATGCTCATTTGACTTGGTGATTGACATCATGTACGCTGCACTGTTCAGGCTCAAAATGTAGTAAAGGAATTTAAGCTGATGTGAAACGTAAATCGATGAATCTGTGTTTGATTAATCTGTGGCTATCCTCAAGGACTAGATGTGGACACAAAAAACTGAATTTTAAAACTGAAATTGAATTTCAGACCTGAAAGTGAAAGTAGTCAAACAGAATTTTAATACAACAAAATAAATTTTAAAAGCAAATAAATTCAGTTTCAAACCATTAAATTCAGTTTCAGTTTAGTGAAATTCATTGTCAAGGCAGTGCATTTAATTTCAAATTACGCAAATACAGATCCAGTCTGAGCAATTCAAATTCAGTTTCTGATGGCACAAATATTTTTCCATAGTCAATGATGTTCACAAAAAAACCTAGAAACTAGATTGGTCCTATGTGTTGCTTGGAGAAACAGAGCTGGACCTTGTTGAGGAGTTCAAGTAACTTGGGTCACCTTTGACCCAACACTTTCTTTTTAAAAACATGTTAAACTCCCTGCTAATGTCATCAGGTTCAATTTACAGAACTTCAAACAAATCAGGCCATTCATGACAATAGACTCAGCCGATCTGTTTTACATTCAATGACTTCACATATAGACTACTGTACTACATCCTGGTCACTTACTGGAGAAACAAACCGAAAGTCTATGGAAACCTTTTGTTTTTTTTGCTACAATCTAGCACATTTAGAATTTGTGTACGATTTGTATATTATTGTTTATTAATGTGCACTGTCCCAATCAAATAAGTAAATAAATGAAAAATATGGACGCAGGATGTTGAAAAGGCGTGCAGAGGGAAGCGTTTGCACCAGGAAGAAGGTCAATAGCTCAGCCATAGGGACGGTGTAGAGGAAGAGAAAGAGCCAGCTCTTTATTAAAAACACGTTTTAAGTCGTGATACTCAGAAGGAAATTTTGAAAGATCTGGTGGTACCTCTGTCTCCTCTGGACCAGGGGTTGTCCAGGAGATTTTGTCGTCGGAGGGTGGAGGGTTGGAGGCTTGAAACTGGTGAGTGTCTCTTGTCAGACGGAGAGCATGGGAGGGTGTACAGGCAGGTGAGTGAGAGATATCCAAGAGAGATCCAGCAGCAGCAGGCAACAGGAGGGCAGCCAGAAAAGCAGCAGGCAACAGGAGACACCCCGCAGGAGAGATGAGAGAGAGACACCAACACAGACCAGCAGCTCACAGCTCAAAGCATGACAGACATATGCAACTTAAGACATTTACATGTGCAGTCTAATTGCTTTGGTCAAAAATCATAATTAGATTGTCTTGTTGATGCAAAAAATGCTAGGTTAGAAATGGCTCGTAAATATTTACCGTTCATGCATTCAGCTTAGGCTACTCTAAGTCTTTGGCAATACTGCCAAAACAACACTTGTGGGCATCATATTGAAGCAGCCTGTTGTGTAGCCTGGGTCAGCAGTGGAACATACTGGTTGTCTTATCTTTAGAATTTTTGTCTGTGGAAATATCTGCAAAGCCATTGCAGGACTTGTTGAACAAGAGTTCAGGTAGTAAGGAATGTGTCTGCATCTCATCAGTAGTAAATACATTCCAGACATTATTAGTGTTTTTTGGCTAGTTTAAAAAAATTTAACTACCGCCCTTTTTAATTTCAGAATATAGGGGTAAAGACTTTCTTTCTAAATGTCATAATAAACCTGCAGTTTGGTTTTTCTCCACCTGCAATCTGCTTGGTTACACTGTTTTATGGGCTCTACCTTCAGCTGTATTTCTCCAATGTGATGTTTCCTTGCAGAGATAACTTTGTCAGGGCAATTTCATCCATTAACGTCATAATATAGGAACTAAAACTATTGACAAGGTTATCAACAGATGCTGAAGGCAGATCAGATTAGGTGAGTGTGTAAAAATGTGGGTGAGTAAAACAACAGTATTATTATTAATGCAACATCTTCTGATCAGCTCACTGCTCCTGCTGGTGAGAGCAGGGATGTTCATTTTAAACAGAACCTTCTGAAATGACTAGATCCACAATATGTTTTTATGACGTTAGTTGTTACGAGGTGGTTCTGTGAGATGCCGCAAAAGTCCAAGGCTATCCTAAATACGCAGGACTTCATTTGCATTTCAATCTTCACCACTATCAACCTAGGAAGAATATAGTGAAATTGAATGCAGATAACAGGCAATAGTTTAACTCATCAAAAAACTGCACTGTGCCTTTACGGTCTGTATGAACTCTGTTTTCACCCAGAAAGCTAAGTAGGGAGCCCTAACTAATCGGTTAGCATTAGCTTTGTTGTCTTGATTTAATCATGTTTCACTTAATATCAATATTATCAGAATCCCCTGGTCCAGTTGCTTTCTGAATCTACAGACGTTTTAGCATCAGTTATTAAAATGGAAGAAAGTTTTAATACTTGCAGATTTTACCTTGCATGTTGTTAGCTCAGCCTGTAATGCAGCAATCAGTCAGTCTTAATCACATTGGGACCACATTATTTGAGAGAAACCTAGTTCACAGCGATGATTGTAACTCTGTCCTGATCAGTGGCAGAGCCAGAAAAGTTTCATTGGGGTGGCCAGACTGAGACCATTGCTTACTGAGGGGTGGCCAAAAACTAATTCTAGGTTTCTTTTTGCAGCACTTTTTTAAAGCTGTTATTCAAAAGTAGGGTCAAGAGAGGGGGAAGACATGCATCACAGGTCGCCGGGGTCGGGACTCCAGGGACATCTTCGTCGAGGACTGAAGCCTCTGTATGTGGGTAGCGCACTCTACCGCTACCCCACAAGCCGTGTCCTTTTTGTGGTTTGAGCAGTGGTGGTCGCTCTCTATTGCAGAGACACATAACTAACTTTGTCTTCTCCCTCATAATTGATAACAAAAATAAACATAAACTAATTCCAGCAAGTTATCTTTCATGTTAGTATATCATTAGTGTGGATAATTCACCTTAATTCAACTTCTAATAATGAAACAGCAAATTTCTTGTAAATAGCAGTGACACCATGAAACTGTTTACAGCTTTTTTGTAAAACACCTTCAATAAAAAATAATAATAATGGAGCGCAGCACGTGGGCACATTACTTCTCTTTAAAAAGAAAAAGGAGAGAAAAGAGGTCCCTTTCACTTATATTAGTTCAGAGGCTGTTTATGAGCTAACAAGCACACACACTTAACACATTGCTCTTTCACAATTACAGTTATGTGTGGTGCCCACAACACGTTAGTGAACGTTGTCTCATTTTTTCTCTTTCACGGGAAAGCAGTTATTTTTATTTTATTTAAAATTAAATATTAAGTTTTAGCACTTTTCGCTGATTAAAATAACAAAGTGCTTCACATCGAAAGACGAACACAATGGAAGCTCCTTCCACAAAAAAGGTCCAACAGTCTGGACTGATTGACCTCGTCGAGTTTAGTATTTGGGGCCTCATGTACGAAGCGTACTTACGCACAAAATTCTTGCGGCACAATGTTTTATGAAAGTGTGCGTAAATCCATGCAAACTTTTTCAATCAACAATAATAAACTACAGAGAACTAAACCTCCCCTAAATCCACTGAAATATGACTCCATTCAGCTTTACTTTAATTCATGGAGCATAAAACATGTTGTTTTTTCATGAGTTTGAGCTTTCATGGTTTAAACCAAGTGATGAAACTGAATCACATTTAGCCTCATACAATAACCTCAGAAAATGATGAAAACAACCTCAGTCGGGTGTAAACTGTAAAACCTTCTCGGTTTTTGTCACCTATGGGTGTAATTGCTCATTGGTCTGTGCGCTGAGGAGCATAAAATACATGCTAATCATCTGAGTGGCACTTTCAGTCTCACTGAAAAAGAAAACTGTGTTGGATCAGCAGATTAATTTCTAACAAGTCAGGTGTGATGAGTCCTAAGGTGGAAAAGCTGGAGACAATCACACGTCTATAGATAGGTGCGGAAAGTTGCGCATAACTGTGGAATCATGGCTTTGCACAGGTGGAGGATGGAAGAAGTTGGAGGGAACGTTTTATTCAGAGATCGTACTGACCTCCTGGCACATGATAATGCATAGCTTATTGGCCGGTTTAGATTGTCCAGAGCATGGAGCTGGCCTCAGTGTTACAGAGGGAAAACGGAGGAATCGTGCATCCTCGGTGCCAGTTACAATTCTCACTACGCTGCTTTCCTTTCAACTTTCAGCTTTCCAGAGGGAGCTGACTGACAGGTCATGTATTTAACATCCCTGAGCCGGGCCATGCCAGCCATATAGGTCAGCCTCATCTGTATGTGGCTCAGATATAAAAAAAATTCCCCTAAACTGTGGCTCTCATTTGCAGCGAGGATCCGATTTCTGAATGTAATCAGAGCTATGGACTGGACCCATACTGCTATAAGGGCCCCAACTGTCAGTGAATATGAATTTATGAATAAATTGAATAAATGTGCAAACTATTTGTGATGTGCTGATGTGTTTCACTAATGCAACAGCACATTGACCTCCTCAGCTCATGATTCCTTTATAGTATAATAATAATAATACTGTTGGCAACAAACCTCCATCAGACTCCGTGTGCGATAGCTGCTTCTAGGTGTTTTTCTATTTTTTTATGTGGCATCTTGAATGGTTTTAAAGATTTAAAGTACTTCACATAGTGTGTGTGGTGACAGTCTTCCTAATAGAAATATGGGAGGAATATTTACGTCATTATAATGATCAGCGTTGAGCTGTGATTCAGCTTAGTGCAGCAGCTAGAGTGACGTGTGGAAGTGATGCAGACATTGTAGAACTTAACGGGTTCAAGCCGACAACCATTTTATTTCAAGTCAGGTTTGAGTCGCTGACCTCATTTAAGAAGCTGTTGGTTTGCTTTAATTCACTACAAACATCCCTCATGGCGTGAGGGATGTTTTTCTGCCGACAGGAACCGGTTCTTTGACTGTCACAGCACCGTTGCAATGGTTATTTGGACACCTGATGGCTGATTTCTAATCATTTGCATATGTATTTAGGGGCGAGGATCGGGCGGTCAAAGTGCCGCGTGCAGCTATGTCAAATCCGCCGCAAATTGGGATATATGTAGGCTACATGTGCGGTGACATGTCTACGCACAGTTTCGTACATCTGAATATTTTTGTGCGCGGCAAGTTTCAGAATTTCTCCCTACCGCAACTTTTAGTATAAAAGCTGCACACTCTTTTGTACATGAGGCCCCTTGTCTTTGGGACTATGAGTAGATTTTGGTTTGAGGACCTGAGGGATACAGTTGGAAAATATGATTTAACAATTCAGTAATATAGAAAGGAGATTGACCATGCAGGACCCTAAAAGTTAAAGTCAGAATTATATAAAATAAATTCAAGTTTTTTTTTGTTGATACATGCAAAAACTGTGTTACTGTAGTAGACTCTTCAGTAAAATAGCCCCTCTCCAGGGGCTGCATGCGATGCTTGAGGTACAGATAAACTACACTTATGCTTAGAAGCACTGATCCAAACATGTAGTATACAAAAATGATGAGGAGAAACTCATCTCAAAACCATGCATTATCACCCACACTAGACACAATGCAAAACCTGAACAATTATATGGGCAAGCTACAAATACATAAAAACACACGTTCACTTTTCTGCTTCTGCTAATGTCACTACTACAAGCAAATCGACGCATGGGGTGTTTTACCTTTATGTTTAGGGTCAAACTTTCTTTCCAGTTTCTTCCTACCTGTATTTTTTTATTACTAAAGTTTTTATTAGATTTTCAACATTAAAATAACAAACAATAAACATTAACAATTGTCAGTGAGGTATGACAGTATACATAAATATCGCTTAGCCACTGCTTCAATTCAAACTATAGTTCACACTATTGAGATGTTGTAGACATATAAGAACAGAATTTGCCCCTTTGTTCAGTTACAGCATCTTTTTTGATGCATAGTCTTCCCATCAATTTCTTATATGCTGCAATTTCAGTGATTTTTTCTTTCCACATTTTCGGAGCCCAGGACTCCGACCCTGACTTGAGCACAAGTCGCGCATTTAACACTCGAAAAGGTGTTTTATCTAAATGTGGTACCTCACCTCTGTCCCCCCACTAATTTGATGATTTAGGTCATTTAACCTTCAACCAACCCTCCACATATATTAAGACACTGTTCCATATTGAAGAAACTCGTGGACATTCCCACAAAGCATATAACAGGATACCCTTTGATTTTTGACATTTCCAACACAGGTCATCTTTACTAATGCCCATTGTATACAGCCTAGATGGAGTGAAATGATACATATTGAGAATTTTGTATTGAATAAACTTCCCTTTAGCCTCCATGATGTATCGCCCATTATCTGAAATAATTGGTTCCCATGTGCTTTCATTAAAAACGCAACCTAATTCTCTTTCCCATACTGTTTTAAGACTTTTATATATATTGTTATCAACCCATGGACGTATGGCATACCATGTTGATGCTAATTAAAGGTGGTAATCGTAGAAAACTCTCTATGGAGTTTTTCTCATGGGGGGACTTCCTTTTTTCTTTCAAACAATCTATACTTTGCAAATACTCCTAAAATGACCACGTCCTTCCAGATTAAACTTTTTCTTAAAACCATTAAATGACATAAATGTTTCCCCTTTATATACATCACCAATTATCCTCATATTCTTTTTCAACCATTGTGGCCAAAGAATTGCTTGTTTATCTATTTTGATGTATTGGGTTGTGCCACAAAGACAAATACTTCAGAAGGTATGAGGAAAGATTATATTTTTTGTGGACTTCTGCCATACTTTCTTTGAGAACCTCAAAATACGATTACCCAGCGTATTATTTTTATTATCTTAGCGCTTCAATGGGATTGAATGGAGAGGTGAGCCCTTGCTCAATTAAAACTCAGTCCACGTCTGATTTTGCTCCTGACCAACGTTTGCAAAGCCTAAACATTTCAAATGAAATACTGTAATGTTCTATGCTGGGTGAAGACAATTCTCCTATTAATATTATTCTAATATTAATCTGAGGTCTA
Organism: Crenichthys baileyi; assembly: GCA_036173005.1. Classification (NCBI taxonomy): domain Eukaryota; kingdom Metazoa; phylum Chordata; class Actinopteri; order Cyprinodontiformes; family Goodeidae; genus Crenichthys; species Crenichthys baileyi. The sequence continues at coordinate 533,468 of JAHHUM010000909.1, forward strand.
CCACCAACCCAGAGAAAGTGTTTTATTATAATGTTATATCTTAAAACAATTTGTGGTGGAACACAGATTGGTATCATTCCAGTATAATAATTGGTCATGGGAGCAATAACCATCTTTATTGTACTCACCTTGCTGCATAGTGTCAAACATAGCTTGCTCCATTTATCAAAATTAGTTTTAATTCTGTTGAGCAGGCTTTCCATATCATCTGGCATAATCCTAAAATATTCGGGTTAAGTACAATTCCTAAATATTTTGACCCCGATTGTAACCATTTAAAGTTCAAGGTAGATATTTAACCGTGCAGGTTTCGGACACCGGCGTTGCCTCTGACCTATGCCAACTAACTTTATAACCTAACAATCTAGGGTTAGGGTTAATCACCAATGACTTCTAACAATGTTGTTTTAGATTTGGTAGGTTTCTGACACAACACCAAAATATTATCGGCATACAAGAATGGTTTGTGCTCCCTACCCCGCCATTCACGCTCCTGGTTCTGGAGTCTTCCCTAAGTTTAATAGCTAAAGGCTCCAAGAAAATTGTGAACAACAGTGGGCTGAAGTTACAGCCCTGATGGGTAGACCTGTCCCTGTGTCTTTAAACTCTAGTAATAACACAAAGTTAAGTTTCTTAATGATAAATATAAAAACTCCACAATGTTTACTGGACACAATTATGAAACACTTTCTCAACCCACCCTCGTTTAATTTTTAAAGCTTCTGTTTTATTTTGGAAATTTGTTTCTTGAATAAACGCTATATCTGTCATAATGGGGTTTTTCTTAGACTCTGAAGAGACACAACCACGAGGACCAAGACAGCGTTTTAACAGTTTATTAAGATACACAGTTTTAAGGTCGGACTGAAACCAGGACTGGAGCAGCGGACAAGATCGGGATCTTTCTGAAGGAGGAAACAGAGGCTGACAAAAACTCTGGGTGAAAGTGGGGAAAATGTAAAGAAGTTCCTTTGAGGCAGACTTACAGGGGTTGAGTTCTTGGTAAAGCCGGGGGAGTCATAAGTCCCTTTTTCCACGGTGGCTTGAGGCTGACAGGCAGTGCACAGTTTTTGGAAGGTGAATTACTTTGTTTCTTCGCTTGTGTTTCTTCTCTTCCGGGAACCTCCACAGTGGTTGAAGAGTTAACGTTGGAGGGTGGACAGGCGGGTTGATGCTTAGGTTTTGGTGGCTCCTGAGAAGCTGGGTTTGGAGTTGGAAGCAGAGTGGAGGCTCAGGGCTGGGGCGTCGAGGCTGGAGTTTCCAAACTCCACTGAACATGACATGAGTGAAACAGGACACTAGAGAGATTGCACATAGAAGGTCGATCTGCAAGGCAAGGAAGAAAAACAAGGTGATCAGAGAAATCTGCTTAGAAGCAGAGGTCTAGCTGTTACTACTCCAAGTGAGAAAACAAGCTGACGCCTCCCTCTGGGTTTCCACTCCATATGAAGCCCAGCTGATTGCTCTCAGATGAGCTACACCTGTGCAGCAGTACCTGGCAGTCACACCCTGCACAGAAAAAACACAGCACAAAACACAGCCTGCATGCAGCCTGCACACAAACCACCGTGGATATGACAATATCTGTGTTATGGAACTTAAGATAACTGAGGACTTTTTTTCTTTTAACCGGTGTACTACAATCATTAATATTCCAAGTTACAATATTGATACCCTGTTTACTCGTTATCTAAGAGAGAAATAGACCTTCTTAAGTTCTCTAGTCTACTGTATAACATGCAAACACAACACTAATATATATATACAGGGGTTGGACAATGAAACTGAAACACCTGTCATTTTAGTGTGGGAGGTTTCATGGCTAAATTGGACCAGCCTGGTAGCCAGTCTTCATTGATTGCACATTGCACCAGTAAGAGCAGAGTGTGAAGGTTCAATTAGCAGGGTAAGAGCACAGTTTTGCTCAAAATATTGAAATGCACACAACATTATGGGTGACATACCAGAGTTCAAAAGAGGACAAATTGTTGGAGCACGTCTTGCTGGCGCATCTGTGACCAAGACAGCAAGTCTTTGTGATGTATCAAGAGCCACGGTATCCAGGGTAATGTCAGCATACCACCAAGAAGGACGAACCACATCAACAGGATTAACTGTGGACGCAAGAGGAAGCTGTCTGAAAGGGATGTTCGGGTGCTAACCCTGATTGTATCCAAAAAGCATAAAACCACGGCTGCCCAAATCACGGCAGAATTAAATGTGCACCTCAACTCTCCTGTTTCCACCAGAACTGTCCGTCGGGAGCTCCACAGGGTCAATATACACGGCCGGGATGCTATAGCCAAACCTTTGGTCACTCATGACAATGCCAAACGTCGGTTTCAATGGTGCAAGGAACGCAAATCTTGGGCTGTGGACAATGTGAAACATGTATTGTTCTCTGATTAGTCCACCTTTACTGTTTTCCTCACATCCGGGAGAGTTACGGTGTGGAGAAGCCCCAAAGAAGCGTACCACCCAGACTGTTGCATGCCCAGAGTGATACATGGGGGTGGATCAGTGATGGTTTGGGCTGCCATATCATGGCATTCCCTTGGCCCAATACTTGTGCTAGATGGGCGCGTCACTGCCAAGGACTACCAAACCATTCTTGAGGACCATGTGCATCCAATGGTTCAAACGTTGTATCCTGAAGGCGGTGCCGTGTATCAGGATGACAATGCACCATTACACACAGCAAGACTGGTGAAAGATTGGTTTGATGAACATGAAAGTAAAGTTGAACATCTCCCATAGCCTGCACAGTCACCAGATCTAAATATTATTGAGCCACTTTGGGATGTTTTGGAGGAGCGAGAGCGGAAACTTTTCCTCCACCAGTATCACATAGTGACCTGGCCACTATCCTGCAAGAAGAATGGCTTAAAATCCCTCTGACCACTGTGCAGGACTTGTATATGTCATTCCTAAGACGAATTGACGCTGTATTGTCCGCAAAAGGAGGCCCTACACCATACTAATAAATTATTGTGAGTTCTGAAGGCAGACCCTCTATTCCTTCCGTCATTATGGTCTTGACAGTGCCACAGTGTCCTTCATTCCCCCATTAGATTTCTCTGCTCTCCCACTCACATGAACTATGCCAATGGTCCTGCGCCAGACTCCGGGACGGGGTTCCAGCCCTCTGTGACAGCTTTCAATCATATATTCCTCTCCAGTCAGCCCCAGTACATCTGAAAGTATCTTTTGTATATAATCACACAGGGCGCCTCCAGCCTCTTTCCCTTCTTTTAATTCTATTAGTGTAATGCACCAGATTGTGGACCTGGAGTGAGAGCGTTTAAAAGATTTATTTTGTTAATTAAGTTGGTGGGAGTCAGGAGACCTCTGCAGGAGCAAACAGGAAACACTCTAAGTGGAGAGCACAGGTTACTGGCTGAAACAGAGCCAGGGGTCACAGAAAGACTCAAACGAAAAGACACAAACCTTTTTAGGGACTTACTAAAGAGCTTGGTCCTGATAGCGTGCTCCTTTCATCTCCAAAGGAATGCTCCAATGGCAGTGATGATGTCACAGCAGGTCTCAGCGAGACATGGGAAATCACAGGCTTTCCTCACTTCAGCAGTGACTGACAAGTTGTCAGAGATTAAATCAAGCTCCGCAAAACCAGAATAGTTTTGCGTAACTGCCTGCCTCAGCTGGCAGTTACGAATCAAGGGGTTAGGCAAAACCCAGAAGTCGGGCCATAAAAATAGGGTCATTGTCCAAAAATCTGAAACTTGGGCAAGGATCTGGCGAGGGCAAGACACCAAGGTATTTGTACTTGTGAACCATCTCTATGATATGTCCCTCAAGAGAGGACACAATGGGGGTAGTTTGAGGCACCTTCTTGGTGTTACATTAACTTAGTCTTGTCACCATTGAGCAGCAGATTTAGCTGCAGAAATGTGTGCTGGACCACATAAAAACTTTCTGCAGAGATTCAGCAGCTTTAGCAGGGGTTAATCCAAAACATTAAATAATTGTGTCATTGGCATAAAAATGCGTAGTAGCATTAGGACAAGTTTTGTCCTAATTCATTAGTGTATATAATCAACATTTGAGTATAAAAGCTCTTTTAGTTGATCACAAACAAACGATTCAAGAGTTTTTGAAGCGACACATGAATTTGATATTGGGTTGTTCTTAGTTCAAACTGCTAACTAAAGCTGACTTGCAAAATGATAGGATTTCATTATTTTGGATCAAGAGATTTAAAAGAATTGCAAGAGGCTGTGCTGCAAAATCAGCTGCCAATTTCAGGAAGTAGGGCTCTATCAAGTCTAGCCCAGGGGGCTTTCTGAAAACATTGGTAGGTCAGTGGAGGGAGTCACTGGGGCTACTCCTAAGGAGTCAAACAAAGAACCAGATGATACAAAATGCTTGTTAAAGCTGGAACCAAGTCTTTTACAACAAATTTTGGTAGAGCCTGATAACACTTATACACAAATAGAGACTTAATCGCTTTCCAAAATTTCTAAAGATTATTGAAGTTCTCAGTTGTGACAGATAAGTAATATTCTGATTGAGCCTTTTTGACGAGAAAATTACATTTATTTCGTAATTACCTGATGATAGACCAGTAAGTGGCAGAATGACATTTTCTGGCTTTGGCCCATGCCACATCGCGCTGATGGATGGTATCCGACAACTCTGGAGAAAACTAGGGTTTTTCCAATCCCTTCACTATGTATTTCCTTATGGGAGCATGTTTATTTACAATTTTCACAAAAAATTCCTTAAAGAATGTCTAAGCTATCTCGACATCTGGCAACTGACCTATTTGACCCCAAATGACCGAGGATAAATCATAATGAAAGGCTTGTTCATTAAATTTTTCTAATATCCTCTTGCTAATAATGCATGGTTCACATTATGAGATTTTACTGTTCCTGGAAGTAGCAACAACACAATGATCACTCATTTCATTACAGATAACACCAAAGGGTCGGAATGTATGTGGAACATTTGTTAGAATAGAATCGATCAAAGTGGACTTATCAGGATTTTTAGGATTTGGTCTTCAAGAATCAAGATCAAGAATCTTTACTGCCATTATGGACCCATAATGAAATTTTTGTCCAGACACTCAGAACACACATATGTAGAACACAGGGAAAATGAGAGTAAGAGAGAAAAAAAAAAACAGAAGGAAAATTGGAGCACCCCTACAGCAGCTGAAAACATCTCTAAAGAGAAGTATGAAATATGCACATGGGGATGTAATAGACTTATTTACATAAAGTGCAGTTCGTGCTAGAGCAGCCTATGAAGAGACATTGGTCATGAAATGGACTATTGAGTGTCTACAGGGGGGCGATTTCCTTCACAGCTCTGGGGCAGAAACAGTTTTTAAGTCTGTTTGTTTTGGATTTAATGCAGCTTAACTGTCGTTCCAATGGAAGTGTGACAAACAACTGATAGCCAGGGTGGGTGGCATATTTGACAATGCGTCTGGCCTTCTTCTGGACTCTACTGGTGTAGAGTCCAGGTCTGGCAGACGGTAACGCACAATCCCGTGCTGTCTTTACCACCCGTACTAAGCCCTTCTTCTCCTATGCTCACGTACCACACTGTCATACTGAGACACAGGATGCTTTCCACTGTGGCCTTGTAAAAGTTAGTCAGTAAATGAGGAGAGAGTCTAGATTGCTTTAACCTTCTCAGAAAGAAGAGCCGTTGTTGGGCCTTCTTCACTAGGTGGGAGGTGTTCTCAGTCCAGGAGAGGTCAGTGGAAATGTGAATGCCCAATAACTTTATGCTGTCCACACGCTTCACCACCTCCCCCTGTATACATAGGGAGGCGTGTTCAGTCCTCCTGGACCTCCTGTAATCCACTGTGACCTCCTTGATTTTGCTGGTGTTCAGGATGAGGTTAGGCCCGGAGCACAAATGTGTCAGGTTGTGAACCTCTTCTCTGTAATGAGTCTCATCATTGTTTGATATGAGACCCACCACGGTAGTATCGTCTGTGAACTTCATGATCGTGTTTGTGTTGTGGATGGTCGAGCACTCGTGTGTGAAGAGGGTGAAGAGGGCAGGGCTGAGAACACAACCCTGTGGTGTGCCAGTGTTGAGGATCAGTGGAGCAGATGTGAGTTTTCATAGTCTCACCATCTGGGGAGCTGTTGGTGAGCAAATCACTGATCCAGGAGCAGAGTGGTGCAGATGAACCAAGGTTTTGGAGCTTCAGGGCCAGCATCTCTGGAAGGACAGAAGGCTGAGCTGAAGTCCAAAAAAAGCATCCTAACGTAGGTGGTACAGTGCTGCAGATGAGTCAGAGCCATGGGAAGTGCTAACGATCTGTAAAACGATTCTCCCTATACGCAAACTGCAGGCTGTCCAGGCCAGCATCCTTGATGTATTTCAGGAGGATCGTCTCGAAACACTTCATGATGACCGGGGTCAGAGCAACAAGACGGTAATCACTGAGACAGGTGATGTTATGTTTTTTGGGCACAGGCACAATGATAGAGGACTTCAGGCAGGCAGGGACCATGGAAAGCTGCAGGGAGTGGTTGAAGATGTCAAGAAATACACCTGCAAGCTGGTCACCACATGGTGTTAGTGACACCATGTCTGGAACTTCAGCCTTGTTGATGTTTACTTTCCTTAATATGGAGCTCACCTCATGCAGCTGAAGGACGAGAGGCTAATTCTGCAGCTCTCACAGTCGATGATGTTCAGACCTCCTGCTGCTTGGAAAGTCGAGGCGTGCAAAGAAACTGTTTAAGGTGTTGGGACCCCAGCCATGGATAAACAGGGATGAACAACCCCTGAACTATGCATCATCAAAGACCTGTATGAATCTCTGCACCTTTCAAAAACACACTAACCTATTCCTAACACAGGCCAGGAAGATAAGGAGTCAGAGCTGGAATCTCTTACCCAAGAGCACCTTCCCCCCTCCGCTCGGCCTTATTCCAGCTGTGGACAGCAGCTAATGGAGGGACCAGAGCACGGGTTAGCTGAAGGCCTTGAAACTTGCGGGCGAGTAAGGCTTCTACTATAAAGAATCCTTGGATCCAAAAGGGACTACGATCACGCCTATCGTATGCAACAAAGTTAAATAATGATTTTGCTGTTTGAGTATCCAGCATTCATTCATAAGAATGGTGTAATAAGACAAGTGAGGCTTGACTTTTCTTCTGAGGCCTCCAGAAGCACCCCTAACCCAAGCGGATTTTTTCACACGGCCTGGAGAACAAGGCATCAGGACCGCAGCATCGCACGCCTTCCTTCATGCATGTGCAGGTAGTGAGAGCTATTTTAATATTTCCTTAATAATATTGCCGTAAATATTATTGAACTAAATAAAGGCAGCTAATCAAACACCATTGAGAATTAGTCATCCAGAAGGTCATCCAGAGCTCGGCTCACCTCTTTCACTATTGTCCTAAAACCACAGCCTTATTGGGCTGGTATTCACTGGACAACACTTAACAGACCGAATTATTATTTAATATGATATTAATATCATATTAATATTAAATAGTATATTCATAATAATTCTCACAACAAAGATGTCAGGCAAAGCTGGATAAAGGCTGAGCTGTTGTTCACTATATGAAACAGAAGGGCTCCTCCAGGGCTAGCTTAGCATTAGCTCTTGGTGGTATGTAGCACGTAGCTATGATTATAACAGAGCTGTGCTCTCTCACCAGTTTAAATGGTCTGGCCTTCACTGGCAGATATTACAGATGGGGGGAGCAGAAAGTCCCGATTGTTTTCGTAGCTGTGCATCATGAGTTGTGTATATACAGAGCCAAACCTCTGCCTTTGATCTTCCCTGCATTTGTAATCTTGTTGGCCCAAAACAGAGAGCGGCCCACTAGCTTCACAGCAGCATCTGGGATGTTATCTTCTAGCCAAGTCTCTGTAAATATCAGCACACAGCTGTCCATATTACGCGAGGTTCTTCGGAGTTGGATCTCGTCTATTTTATTCGCGAGTGACTTCACGTTAGCCAGGTGCAGGTTGGGCAGAGCTGGTCTGTGTGGGTTTGCTTTGAGCCTAGCGCGCAGGCTGCTTTGCTTACTCCTCTTTTGTTTATGGTGTCTCCTCCGCTGCTTGGGCCACAGAGGGGGGATGTGTAGATTCTCCATGATCCGCTGCATTTCGGGTGGAATATAATCCACCTTTGGCAGTCCATATGGTCTGGAGTTTTTGCCTAGTTCAAGAAATTCTGCCCTCCTGTACTGGTTTAATGCTTCAAAAGGTGAAAACACTAGCAAGAGCACAAAAAAGTATAAAAACAAACATAAAGAGCCAAGAGCCTCAGAACCTCACGCCGCCATCTGTAAACCCGCGCCGCTGTCTTGTAGGTAACTATCTAAGATTAATAGATACACAGAAAGATTTTGATTAAACAGTAACTGCATTTAATAATCTTAGTTTAAAGATCCAATAACAGTTCATTATAATTTAAACCTATCCGTGATGATTTGGGGTGATAGGTCATCTGCTAGGGTTTTCTGTACTCAGTCAACACAGCTATCTACCAGAAGATTTTAGAGCACCTCATGTTTCCTTATGCTGACAAGATTTTTGGAGATGCTGCTTTCATTTTCCAGCAGGACTTGGCACCGGCCCACACTGTCATATGTACAAAAAGCAGGTTCCATGACCATGGTGGTACTGGTCTTGATTGGCCAACAAACTCCCCTGACCTGAACCCTATAGAGAATTTATGGGGTGTTGTCTAGAGGAAGATGAGAGACATCAGACTCAACAAGGAAGATGACCTAAAGGCCGCTATCAAAGCAAGCTGGGCTTCCATTACACCTCAGCAGAACCACAGGCTGATTGCCTCCATGCCATTCTGCATTGATGCTGCAGAAGGAGCCCTATCTAAGTACTGAGTGAATAGAAATGAACATACTTTTCAGAAGCCCGAGTTTTCTGTTTAAAATATAATTTTCTATTGATCTATGTAATATTCTAATTTTGTAAGAAAGTGATTTGGAGTCTTTATTATTTGTAAGCCACAATCTTTTAAATTACAAAAAATAAAAGCTTAAATATGTCAGTCTATGTGTAATGATGTATATGAGTTTCACTTTCTGTAATGAGTGACAGAAATCTAAAACTTTTCCATGACATTCTAATTTATTAAGATGTACCTGATATGGTTTATGCAGAGTTTTTTCTAATCTCCTTCAAAATTGTTATCAGTTTCCTAAAGTAAACCTAAGAACTTACAACTTAGCTGTTTTCCAAGACTTGTGGTCTTGCAACACATCCTTCTGAAACTATAAATATTATTGTTAATCTATAGGATGTTCATTTTGTGATTAACAAGAGAGTTTGGCACCACTTTAACTAAAATTAGCAGGAATGCTGATTAAAAGATAGTATAAAGGAGTTTGTCGTGAATGGTGACATGGAAGACCCAAATGCAGAGAGGAAACAGAAGGCAAGCAAATAACTGTAAGTAGGCCATGATGAACAAAACTGGCTGGTAGCAACAAAAGGATCTAAAATAGACTGTAAAAAACAAGCAATATATATGCTAGGGGCCTGACTACTGGATTGCTAGACAAGTGAGTTAATAAGCAGATGGGACAGCTGGGGAGTGCAGACAGAAGAAATAGGTGAGGGAGGGTATCGGGTAGATCAGGGATCACAGAAAAGTATCACTAACAAAACAATAAACAATAATAAAACACAAATCCAGGAAAACACAGAAAATCAACACAATACAGATTGGGACCAGGGGCAGAGCCAGGGGGTGGCCAAGGGAGGCCATGGCCACCATAAGCCAATCTATGGCCACCCCAAGTGATTTGTTGTTTCCATGGGGACATAATTTACAGGAAAGCGCACCTCCGGAACAAGCAGTTCACCTCCAAAACAGATGATGGCAGCAGTAATGCTGTCAACCACTAACACAATTACAATAAAAGAAGTGGTTTGGTTCACTAAAGACAGCAACTACAGAAAGACTTGTGGTGCACGGAGCAATATCCTTTCATATTCCTCTGCTGCAGAAGAGGTCAGACTCTGAGTTAAGTTAAAAAGGCAAAAACATTTATTTACTTTGAAAAGATTCCTGTATCAAATTAAAGATGAAAAAAAATGGTGCTGTTTCCAGTGATAAGAGAAGAAATGAGACAAAGTTCACTAACGTGTCGTGTGCACCACACAAACTGTAATTGTGAAAGAGCAGTGTTAAGTGTGTGTGCTGTTTAGCTCATAAACAGCTCTGAACTAATGTAGTGGGGGGGGGGGGGGGGGGAAGGGACCCCGTCTTTTCTCTCCTATTTCTTTTTAAAGAGAAGTAATGTGCCCACGTGCTGCGCTCATATTATTTTTTTATTTAAGGTGTTTTACAAAAAAGCTGTAAACAGTTTCATGGTGTCACTGCTATTTACAAGAAAATTACTGTTTTATTATTCATTCATTCATCTTCTATACCGCTTATTCTATAGTGGGTCACGGGGGAGCGGGTGCCTATCTCCAGCAGTGTACGGGCGAGAGGCTGAGTACACCCTGGACAGGTCGCCAATCCATCGCAGGGCATCTTTTATTATTAGAAGATGAATTAAGGTGAATTATCCACACTGATGATATACTAACATGAAAGATGACTTGCTGGAATTAGTTTATGTTTATTTTTGTTATCAATTATGAGGGAGAAGACAAAGTTAGTCATGTGTCTCTGCAAGAGAGAGCGACCACCACTGCTCAAAGCACAAAAAGAAGAGCATGGCTTGTGGAGCAGCGGTAGAGTGCGCTACCCATATACGCAGCTTTCCCTGGTTTGAGTCCCGACCCCGGCGACCTGTGATGCATGTCTTCCCCCTCTCTTTACCCTACTTTTAAATAACAATAAAAATAAAGGCCACTAGTGCCGCAAAAAGAAACCTAAAATCAGTTTTTGGCAATGGTCTCAGTCTGGCCACCCAAATGAAACTTTTCTGGCTCCACCACTGCTGCAGGCATGTTAGCATCTGGTAGCTTCAAGGCCTTCATCATTATTCCTGCCCCTCCCAAAAACCAAGAATGACAGCCCACCTCTGTTGACATGAAAACTCTGGAGCACATGGAACTGCCCCATCTCATCTCCACGACGAATCTTCCTGTTCCCACCCACCCAGTCAGTAATCCAGTCATTGAAGCTGAGGAGGCACGAATCTTTGGCAAACTGGTGTAAAGACAACAACCCAAAACACAAGATGTTTGAGCATTTTAGGAGGAATTCTGCCTCACTACCATAATTTTCCAGAAAACAAAGCCCTATTTAACTAGTAACTCTTTCATCATAAAAGTTAAATGGAGGAAGTAGTTCCTGTGACATCTGAAGAAGGCTTCACTTCTTATAATCCACTTTAGAACGCATTTTTACCACCATCTGTTCTGCCAAGAAGCTAATTGGCTATAACTAGCTTTCTGCCAACAACTCCCACCACAATCCATCAGAACCTGGAACTCACGTCATAAAAACAATTTCTTCCTCCCTGCTGTTTGACAACTTACCACCCTTCCAACTTCAGACTTGGAGCTCATGACCAAAGAAAAATCATCAAAATATCCACAAGAAACAAGCAAAAAGCTGCTCAGCTATTACAAGGGTTTCACTGCAGTAATGCCAATGAAGAATTTTCTACTGATTATTTAGAGTATTAATCACTTAATACATGTTTTTTTTTATTTAAATTTGTTTAATTTAAATTTTTGTTTTATTTAAAAACATATAATTTTGTTTTTAAAGTTGATACTCCTTTAACATTCTTGAATTGTCCTTTGGAAGATGCCTGTCTCATTTCTTATTCTTATCAGAAACAAACCAGAAGAAAATGTAACAACTAAATCTGTCAGGGAGGATGAATCATAGGGCACATGGTAGTGAACTCCTAGGGCTTAACCAAGTGCAGCAGAAGACATTTTTTAGTTGTTCCTGGGTTTTTCCAGAAGAGGGCACAAAAACACTTCTTTAAACACACTAAAGAGATCATGCTTATCCTCATCACACACACACTCCTAAATGTACACTTACACTTCCACAATTATTAAACTTCCCCTAGCAAGGTGTACCTCAACTACACACTTTATATAGCCATGAACAAACTTCTGATATCCTTGGCTGGATATTTGACCACTCTTCTTGCCACAAGCCATTGTCCTGGCTTATTTGCCCCAGGCTTGGCTTTTAAGCGTTGTCCATAAATTTTCAATAGGGTTGAGATTAGTTTACTGTACTATCTTACTTTTTCTATTCCTAAGCCAGTTTTGATGTGCGTTTGGGACTGTTGTCCTGTTTCAATATCTAATTGTTTTCACGTTTCAACCATCTAACTGAGGTCAAGTTGAAGAATGTGGAGGTAGTCCCCTGTCTTTATTTAATCCACACTGTGCATGTAGCAAAAATGCCCCCACAGCATGATTCTACCACACCATGCTTAAAAGCTAGTACAATGTTCTTGAATTTGAAAGCATCAACTTTAATCCACCAAACAGCTTGATCCGTGTTTATCGGACCATAAAATCTCCAGAAAGCATTTGCTTTGTTTAAATGAGCAGTTTCACATTTCAATCATGTTTGAAGGTGTCAGTTATGGAACAGGGGCTGCCTTCTTACTATAGTCGCCTTCCAAATCCATGTTGAAGTGAAACTCCTTTCAAATGAGATCACAGTCTTGTTTTTCTCTGCTTGGAATATAAACCTCTTCTTCAGAGGCAACCTGTAATAAAGAGAACTGTGAGGAGAAGGTCACAGGAAGCTGAAGCAGTCCTGCAAGGTTGTTTGAGGCTACATGACATCAACGCCATGACTGTGTGTGACCAGCTATATAAACATCTGTATGGATAACACCATCCTCACCAAAAGTAAGGTGCTTCCCCAGTAACAAACCCTGGATCACCAGTGACCTGTCAGGTTGTGAGGATCTTGAGATGTTCAGGTTTGCACTTGTAGCAATTCCAAGTCACCAAAGTCTCCAACCTGTTCTCTCATCCCACAGAGTTCCAAGTAGGGATGTTCGATATGGCATAGAATTCATATCCCAATATCTATCGTGATGTGCGGCGGTAATAATATATATCATGATATGTTTTTGAAATAAAAGCATGGGGTGTCATTTATTTTGAAAACTGTTGTAGCAAAAAATAATCGCAATAATGAAAGTTCAAATATTAGGTCCACAGAGTTTTTAAATAAAAAAAATAGTATTAGCCTTCTTTCTTGTGGTGCAAAACAGTGCAAAAGATTTTAAAAGTTGGTAACTGTTACCAGTTTTTAGTCTACTCATTTAAGAAATAAACAGCAACAGAGCAGCATTTTACACATAAAGAGGTGAGAAATGAAATGAATTATCAGGGTTATATAGGGCTCCATGGTGCAACTCAACCACTAGTCTGTTGCTGTGACAAAATGTTTTACGTCAGGAAGCTCATTTGCAACCTTCTCACGGAGCTCGCTATATATTTTCGGCATTTCTGTTTGCGACTTGGCACAACGTATCATAGAACAAGGCTTGTGATCATGCTTTGAAAGCTGATTTTGTCTACCGTTTGAAAAGGGACCATAACTTTTGCACAGATATTCTATAGCTCTGGTAATTTCAGTCCATCTCTTGCTCTTTCCATTACACGGACAACTTTTTGAAAATGCTTTGGTAATGGATGTCTGTGTCGAATCCAACTGTTTCCTCCCAGTGTTGTGATTGGAACTTGTAGTCGGCTGCATCACTTGGCGTTGCTGGTATTCAAGCACATGCTTCGTTTTAAGGTGGTAGAACAAATTGCTTGTATTGCCTCCCTTTGCCGGGAACTTTCGCCCCACACACTTTGCATATTACATTTTTTTACTCATGGTTTGACTGTTTAAACCCGAATCAGGTCCAGATTATTAACGTTTTTGCTCCTGCCTTTTTAACCTGCTCTTGTCTTGCGCTCTGGTTTCTCTAAACATTGATGCCTGCTAATTACATCATCAACAAGTATTACTGCAGCTAGACGGTAGAATACAGATCTCTATCATAGGCCAAATGTCTATCGTTTCTACCATGTACCGTATATATTAAACATTACTAGTTCCAAGTAACGAACCTACTTCTGAGTGTCCAGTCTAAGAAGGTTTCAATAAAATATTTTATTATATCTTTCATTCCTGTGTTGTGGCTGACTTTTTGGGTCCTCAGTGTGATGCATCACACAGAATCAATGAACTGAACACACACTGCCATAGGTTTGATTCAGGAACAAGCTCAACGTCTTCCTCACCTGCCTCCAGCCAAACAGACATCCCACTCTCTTTTGACCCAAAGCTTTCCTGTCTCTCCTCAAATGTTTTAACCTCCACCTCAGCCATTGACATGTCTGCTTCTACATGTTTGTTTTGAACCAAATCAGAAGATGCTAATGCTCCTTTGCCTCCCTCTTCTGCGTGTTAAGTCAGGTGAAGAGGCAGCCGGAGAGACTGAAACAAAACAAGGCTGCAGATCCAGATGCTGTTAGCCCTAGAGTCCTGAAGGCCTGTGCAGACACGCTGATTGGTTAATGCTTTAACCACAGATTTTGCAGTTATGTTATGCAAAGAAATAGCCTCAAGGAAGCAGGTAGCTGCACACATAATAGTTAGCAGGTATTGATTTCCAGAGTTTGTTCTATGCAGTGGACCCACACAGTCTACAATGAAGTGGTCAAATGGTATGCTCTTTTTAAAGTCTTCCAACAATAGTAATTCACGTAAAGTTTTATAGTCATTTGCTTTTGAAGCAAAGCACCATTTGTCAAATAATATCCCTTTCTCTCAGGCAAATTCCACGTTTGCCCAGTAGATTTTCTCTGTTGCCGAAACGTCTGTCTACAAGCTTCAGAGACCAACTAATACGCTTGCAAGACTGCAGCTTTAACAGTGTCATAATTTAGGCTGTCCTTTTTTTTTCTCCAAACTTTGTTTACTTAAATTTACCAAAGAAATTGTACAGTTACATGTTCATCCTCACATGGAATGTTTACCTCCATACAAAAAGCCATCCAATTCCTTAAAAAACGTACGTCAGTCAGATCCAATTCTATGCCCACAAAACTTATTAAACAAATTACACACATATATATAAACATATGGATATATACACAAGAGTGGTATATTTGGCTCACCCAGCCCTTCCTCAACTTCAGGTGATCTAGGTTCCTGATATGGGTCTCTTGCAAAAAGATCATTTGGGCTCCCAACTGGTGAAGACAGTGGAGTACCCTACTGCGCTTGACAGGGTTATTAAGTCCTTTGCAATTAAAGCTCACAAACCGGAGGTCGGGCCCTAATAAGGAAGAAAACATGACGAATTGTACTTTAACAGTGGGCTTTCACAATGATTAATATGAATAACACAGCTGACAAAATAACTGAGGGGAGAAAGGAGAGGAGGAGATGTCCGAACAACAGAACAAAACAATCACCCAGAGCATCACAAGCACATCCGCATAAGCATCCCCCCAAACGGGATGCGCGAAACCCACTTCCCAACAAATATTCATAACCTTGCCTTTAAGGCTCTGGGAGTAGTCATAAAAAAAGAACTCTCCCTGTGGAGTGTGACAAGGGAAAAATGACAAACTGAAAATTGGCACCTTACAACAGTCTAAAATTAGGACACTGTTGTTTGTATATAAATGCTTAAAAAAAGATGGGGTACTGGCTAAAAGTTTAACATACATATTTTTTTTAAATCCCCTTTTACCAGGTACTTATTCGCAATGTAATCTCTTTTTACTTTACTTTACTTTACTTTAATTTAGTCATGAGGCTGAACTATCCTAACCGAAAGAGACCAACGCAAAAAAAAAGAAAACAAAAGGCTTCAGAAGCATATCAGCAAACCCTTTGGATTTTCCATCATTAAGAAGAAGCCCTTTAGATGGAAATGGGACCACCACATTTTAATATGTTTCTCAATAAAGTCCATGGCCAAAGATGGATCTTCAAACCTGTGGATGCCTCCGCCAGGAAGAGTAATTCACAATGCAGCTGGATAAAAGAGTCCAAATTTGAACCCTGGGCAAGAGTAAAGCTCCCTCTTAACTCCTTAACTCTAGCAAAGGCAGCTCATTTCTTGGACACTGCAGCAGTGAAGTCCGGAAAAACCGAGATCCTCTCTCCTTTATACAAAAGCGGGGCTGATGTCCTTGCTTTGCGCAGGATTTCGTTGCATTGTTGAAACATGCTGACTCTAATGATGAACGGACACAGGGGTTCTCCCTCTCGTGGCTTAGGGCGGAGGGTCCGATGAGCCTGGTCCAGCATGGGCTTACCGTCTAGTCCAAGAAGGTCTCGTAATAATGTAGCTAGCGTAGCAACCTCCGCCTGTAAGCTGGTTAGCCTGTTCTCATGGTCATTAGCAGAGCATTCAAGATCCGTTATGGTTTTACTATGTGAACTAAGTTTAGCTTTCAGAGGCGCAAGGGCGGTTGTAATCTCCCTCTTTACAGCTTCAGTCACAACATGTTCAAGTTTGTACACAATGTCTGAGTGCATTTCTTCAATCATTACCTTCATTTGCCTTATCAGACGATCATTAGCATCAGTTTCCGGAGAGGCCTCGGGCTCAGGCGACTGACGTGGCTTGTTTTGCCAGGGTCGAGACATAAAATGTTGCAAAAATAAATTAAGGGGTCACAATTCCAAGGAGTTCCAGCAGACACGACCTACGTGCTTGACGCTCCACAGCCCCGCCCTTTAGTCTGTCCTTTAGGGGGAGCGTTGTCACTACCTCTTGAGCTTTAACACTTAATTTACATTTCAGTTAAAGAGGCCAAATATCACTAGGCCACAACAAAGCACCTGCATTGCGTTCGAATGCTGCAAAGCATGAATCAACCTCGACTTCTCTAAATGCAGGCACCAGAGGAATACACTTGCTAATATCAAAGGTTGTGGTAGATATGGGGGAAGAACTTGCAGGATCAACAGAAGCAGGTAGTGTTTGTTTCTGGGGCGCTAGCTCAAGCTGACGCAACTTTACAACTGTCTCTGCCTCTTTCTCCAGTTTCCTGATTTCCAGCTCCAGCACATTGTGGAATATTTCGAACAAACCAGCAAAGAAGCCAGATACAGTTTAAAAATATGGACCCTGTTTGACATAAAAAAAATCCTTTGCTCTGAAAACAGAGGTGTGCATGGAAGCCTGCCACACAAACCAGTGAAGGCAATCGGAAATGCAAGTGGTCTTTGAACTAATTGAAGCCTTGTGGGGTCACAGTGTCACTGCTGACAAGCTGTTTTATTTCCCTGGTGTTGCAAACAGCTTTTTGTATTTAAATATTATTTCCAGTCAGAAGAAATATGTTAGTAAAACTAAAATATTATTTAAACTCAAGTCTAAGTGGGATATGAATCATTTTGGGCTTAACTGTGCATTTCAACTTGCAGTTCAATATTTGTTTACCACAGTTCTCAATGGATGCTTTAGGGATCAAACCAATTGCCAATTCATTTTTTGTACTTGCGTGATGTGGCTAAGAGTTAACTGTTGCTTGAGCCTTTTCTGTGTGTTCCTTGATTTGACTTGGTGACTTCAGCTTGAGGAGATGACACAGTGCTGTCTTGGGTTCCTCTCTAAAGAGTTCCCAATCCCTTGAATATCACTGCCTATCCTGCTTGCCACAATTGTTTGTACTCAAGAAAACTGGCCTTAAGGAAGAGCCTTCACATCACTGGGTTGAATGAAAGACGGCATAAATTTGTCATGAAGTATTCCAGATAAGCCTTGAAAGCTTGGAGCTTACAACTTTGAAGTTTTCTTTTTCACTCCCATACCTTTTATAAAATTCTGTTTATTTACATGCAGTACTGGAATCAAATCCTATGTGCTGAATTTAACATGCCTGCAGAAATTAAATGTTCAATATTTCTGGCAATTTTTGTAAGGGTTAGTCCTTGTGTTGCAAATGCTGGAGGTAATAAACTTCAAGCTGTTGCATCTCTCTTTAAAATATGTTTGTTATAAAGCACTAATAAATGACGTTAAATTTGGGGGAATTAAGTAAAACCATACACGGACTGCATAGGTGGCTTAAATCTAGTCACCAGTCTTCACTTTGAGTCTTCACAGTTGAGATTAGTCTGTGGTTTGGACTTATTAGCGACTAGACCTAAAAAAGTCTTCTGTCGTGCTTTTGTGTTTGTGAATGTCAGGTTGAATGTCATCTAGTGTCATATTTACGGTGGAGATTTTTTCCACTATTAAAACAGATTGTTTATATGGCACCAATTCACATGTCATCTCAAGGTACTTTACAAAGTCAATTCAATCATACAGATTCCAAGCCACGTACATCCATTCCAGCTGATCCTAGTTATCAGACCCAGTGCAGTCAAAATTTGTTTATTATTCAAACTGGTTAAAAGGTTTTTCTATCTAGGGAAATCGAGCAGATTGCATCCAGTCAGTGACTTGCAGCAATCAATCCTCCTGCATGAGCATGTAGCCACAGTGGACAGCCACTTGCATTGTGTTGTTGATGAGCAATCCCTCATACTGAGCATGCATGTAGCGACAGTGGAAAGGAAATCTCCCCTTTAACAAGAAGAAACCTCCAGCAGAACCAGGCTCAGTGTGAGTGGCCATCTGCCATAACCAATGGAGTACTTTTTATTTGAAAGAAAAGTAAAACATTAAAGGCAGTAATAGCTCCTTTAGTGGCTTCAACTAGGTGAGAAACATACCTAAGCAGAGTGTGAAAGAGAGCACATAATGTTAGTCATAGTGGAAGCTCAGCCAGTAGCTATGTAGAGGAGAGAGACGGGGTTAAACACTGAAAGTCAGGGGCAAGTGTATCATCTGCATACGATGACTATTAAGTTGTTGGCAGCAGCAGCTTGGCCAATGTCCCCCTCCAGGAAGGTGCCACAGCTAAACACAGAGCCAGGTCAGATGTAGCTTCTAACAGGAGAAAAGACAGAGAGAGAACATAAAGATAAAAGCTGAAATAAAAGCAAATAGCGCAAAATTGGAGAGTAGTATGAGAATGTAGCAGAGAGAGTGAAGGTAGTCATTATGTCCTCCAGCAGCCAAAGCCTATAGCAGCATAACCAGAGAGATAGCTCAGGATAACCTAAGCCACTCTAACTATAAGCTTTATCAAAAAGGAAAGTTTTAAGCCTAGCCTTAAAAGTAGACAGGGTGTCTGCCTCACGGACTAAAACTGGGAGCTGGTTCCACAGGAGAGGAGCCTGATAACTAAAGGATCTGCCTCCCATTCTACTTCTAGAGAATCTAGGAACCACCAGTAAACCTGCAGTCTGAGAACAAATTGCTCTGTTAGGAACATTTAGATCTCTGATGTATGATAGAGCTTGATCATGAAGGGCTGTAAATATGAGAAGGAGAATTTGAAATTCTATTTTAGATTTAACAAGGAGCCTATGAAGGGAAGTTAAAAAGGGAGAAATATGATCTCTTTTTTTGCCACCTTCACATCACAAAACTGTTATATATCGTTTCTCCAAGGCAGGCCATCTCATCACCCTCACCAAATTGCCTTCTGCTGCTGTTACTGCCAAAATCCTCCTGAACTATTTGTTCAGAATCCGCGGACTACCTACAGAGATCATTTCTGACCGAGTCCCACAATTTATATCCCAGGTATAGAAAGATTTCTGCTCCATCCTTGGAGCTTCATCAAAACTTTCCTCTGGTTTCCATCCACAGACAAACGGTCAGTGTGAGCAGTTGAACCAGGAGATGGAAAACACTGAGATGACTCTGCATTAATAACCTACAAACCTAGAGTGAGAATCTCATTTGGGCCGAATATGCCCATAATTCTCAGACATATATATAGATATAAATAGATATATGTCTGTGATATACAGTATGTCACAGATATATTTCAAATATTTATTTCTTTTAATTTTGATGATTACAACTGACAACTAATGAAAACCCCAAATTCAGTAACTCGGTAAATTAGAATATTGCTTAATACCATTACAAAAAAAGGATTCTTAGAAATGTTGGCCAACTAAAAAGTATGAACATGTACAGCACTCAATACTTAGTTGGGGCTCCTTTTGCCTGGATTACTGCAGCAAAGCGGCGTGGCATGGAGTCGGTCAGTCTGTGACAATGCTCAAGTGTTATAAGAGCCCAGGTTGCTCTGATAGTGGCCTTCAGCTCTTCTGAATTGTTGGGTCTGGCGTTTTACATCTTCCTCTTCACAATACCGCATAGATTGTCTATGGGGTTAAGGTCAGGCGAGTTTGCTGGCCAATTAAGAACAGGGATACCATGGTCCTTAAACCAGGTACTGGTAGCTTTGGCACTCTGTGCAGGTGCCAAGTCCTGTTGGAAAATGAAATCTGCATCTCCATAAAGTTGGTCAGCAACACGAAGCATGAAGTGCTCTAAAACTTCCTGGTAGACGGCTGTGTTGACCTTGGACCTCAGAAAACACAGTGGACCAACACCAGCTGATGACATGGCACCCTAAACCATCACTAACTTTGGAAACTTTACACTAAACCTCAAGCAACATAGATTCTGTGCCTCTCCTCTCTTCCTCCAGACTCTGGGACCTTGATTTCCAAAGGAAATTCCAAATTTACTTTCATCAGAGAACATAACTTTGGACCACTCAGCAACAGCCTAGTATGTTTTGTCTTTAGCCCAGGCAAGATGCTTCTGACGCTGTCTCTTGTTCACAAGGAATGCAACAGCTGAAACCCATGTCTATACGTCTGTGCGTGGTGGTTCTTGAAGCACTGACTCCAGCTGCAGCGGGTTTTTTTCACAATCTTCCCAAGGGTGCCATTATCCCTATTGCTAGTACACTTTTTTCTACCACATCTTCTCTTTCCTTTCACCTCTCTATTAGTGTGCTTGGACTCAGAACTCTGGGAACAGCCAGCCTCTTTAGCAATGACCTTTTGTGTCTTGCCCTCCTTGTGTAAGGTGTCAATAGTCGTCGTTTGGACAACTGTAAAGTCAGCAGATTGTGTAGTCTACAGAGACCATTTAAAGGCCTTTGTAGGTGTTTTGAGTTAATTAGCTGATTAGAGTGTGGTACCAGGTGTCTTCAATATTGAACCTTTTCACAATATTCTAATTTTCTGAGATATTGAATATGGGGTTTTTTCTATTCATTTTGTCTTGCAGTTAAAGACAACATTTTGGTTCTCAGAAAAAATTGTATACGGAAATGTTGGATTTCTGAAAAGTATGCCCACTTAACGTAAAGTAAAACTTGAGGTTTTGACTGGATTTTAAAAGAGACTAGAGAGTACACTGATCTCAAGTCCAAATGAAGAGAGTTCCAGAGTATGGGGGCCACAGAAGAGTCTGTCTCCTTTGTTTTCCGCTTAGTATGGGAACTATCAGGAGGACCTCAGTTACCTGCCAGGGACATATGGGTGCAGATGTCCTGTGATATAACCTGGTGCCTGTCTTTTAAGAGCTCTCCAAGTCAGTAAAATAATCTTAAATTGGTCAATATTAATTTTCTTTTTTCTGTAATTTTGAATGAAGTCTTTTTAAAATTGGACCTATGTTTCTGAGTCTTGTTGAGGCAGGGAGGGCCACTAAAATGTATTTCTCTTCTAAAGGAGGATTTGGCCCCCTAACAATCTCTCTCCCTGTCCAATCCCTCCCTCACTATCTGAGAACTACTGACCTAATGCCCTGATGCAGCTGCACATACAGCTGAACAAATAATTGCCAGTTTTGATCAGTTGCTTGTAAACACAACCAACTCTACCAAATTTATATTGAAACACTGATGGTAGTAGCAATGTGTTAATAGTGTTGCAATTTTCATTAGTTTTTATTTTTATTTAGTTTTGACTTCACATTTTCAATTCTATTTTAGCTTTAATTAGTTTTTAGCATTTGTTTGCTAGTTTAGTTTAGTTTTAATTTTTTGAAAATGCTTAGTTTCAGTTTAGTTTTTATTTAGTTTCAGGTATAGTTTTAGTCTTTTTTCTGAAATCAAACCCGGGGACATTTTCAGCTCAGAGATTAAAATAATGAAATGTTATCAAGATATAATGAAAGCATTGGTACAGTTATGGTTTCATTTATTTTAAAATATTTATTCATCTTCTATACACCTTATTCCATAATGGGTCACGGGGGGGCTGGTGCCTATCTCCAGCAGTCTACGGGTGAGAGGCAGGCTCCACCCTGGACAGGTCACCAATCCCTCGCAGGGCAACACAGAGATATACAGGACAAACAACCATGCACACACTCATTCACACCTAGGGGTAATTTATTTTCTCTCTCGTTCTCTAACTCTTCCAATTTTCCTCTGTTGTTTCATTCTTTTTTTCTAAGTCTTTCTATTTTCCACCTCTCTCTTCTTCGATCAGATGTTCACTATTCTAAAAGAGACGTATTATAATCACAATCCTCTCCAAAACCATTATGTATAACATACTGAAAAATTACAATTTAACAAAAAAAAATAAGCTGTTAAGTTGTTAAGTTTTTTGTTTCAGATACCCTTTAGTAGTTGGATATTTTTAGATATTAAGAAACTAGGATAATCCTTTAAATATTAACTTTTCTTTAATTATTTAACCATTTTCCTCAAAATTTCCATATTTTGCAAAAAAAACAAACCCAAAAAAACAACACTATTTTTACTTGGAACTACAGGCTCATACAACAGAAGAAATGCACATTTAACCAGGTGATTATCTCTCCTTCCTCATCATTCTCAGTTCATGCAACTCTTGCCTCATTCACTTTCCCTGTTACTGAATCCTGTCAGTAACTTTCATGTGTCCAAACTGAGTGGAAAACACCCCTCAGCCTGAGTTCACAAATCACTATAATAATTTAGCAAAACGACTCATAACTAACTCAGGAAATATAAACTAAAGGTCACCAATCAATTCTAAAACATCTTACTTTGGACGAATCCTTGTTGACACTGTAGCCCTAACTTCCCAAATCAGGGAGTTGTTCTAATCATTCTGTGATTATTTCTCCCTCTCTCCCTCACTCAGGTGCAGCTAATCCCTGTGCTCTTGTCTTCCTATTTGCTCTTCTGTACATTAACAAAAACTTATTTAATTTGCATTTGTGTCATCACCTTTAGTAAAACAAAACACATCCAAGCCATATGTTGTTTTTTTTTACCATTTTTTTGAATGTTGAGAACACTAGTAACGTTTCCTATCGTGAAACAAACCTTCACCACGGCCAGGATCAGCCCACTTCAAGCCAGCGCACTCAGCTCTTATTCTTCTAGTCTTTCGGTAACGTTAACTGCAGCGTTACCAGCTACCCTAACAGCTGTTGTTGTGCGCAACATGCTTACTCGCGCTTTCTACCCACGGCTACCATAATAAC
Source organism: Crenichthys baileyi (assembly GCA_036173005.1). Classification (NCBI taxonomy): domain Eukaryota; kingdom Metazoa; phylum Chordata; class Actinopteri; order Cyprinodontiformes; family Goodeidae; genus Crenichthys; species Crenichthys baileyi. The sequence continues at coordinate 556,765 of JAHHUM010000909.1, forward strand.
AGTCTACACACAACATTTCTTTTTCTCATTCAAAAAACGCTAAAATCTGGGACATTTCCGGGGACAGCTTTAGCCAGGGACAGGTCGTCTAAATCAAGGACATCTGGTCACTCTACACTACAAGACACTTGGTTTTTCTAAAACGCAGTCATATTCAAAGTAATCCCAATTTGGACTCTGTCGCTTTATCTCAAGTTTTGCTGACATGACGCTAGGTGTGGACAGACCGCTCAGATGACTTGACTGACGTACCTGTCATCTGCTGGCGTAATGCGGCACAGAGAGAGAAAAAAACAACAATCGGAAACTAGACTTCATGATGCATGAGACACACAAACAAAAACTAAGCACATTATCTCTATAAATTCAGTTAATTTTAGTTTTCTGAACACTCATTACAGTTTCAGTTAGCTGTCTTTTTTTTGCAAAGTCTCGTTTTTATTTGTATTTCAGTTAACGAAAATGTTTTTTACTTATAGTTTTCCTTATCCGTTTACGATAATACTAGTAGCTGATGGACTAATCAGGAAATGACCCCTAAATCAACTTGTAGGTCCTGTAGAACCTTGGGCCGGCTCAGACTTTGTTCTGCCGTAGAATATTTGGCATGAACCTCTGTGTTACCCAGATTCATGTGACATCTCCAGTTGTGTCTCCATCTATCATTCTGTCCCTCTGTCTGTCTTAGGGTAGCAACAGAACGTGACTCTGACCACTTTCTATTCAAATTATTTTCGAACGCGGAAATAAATATGCGTCCAACTTCCGGTTTTATTTGTGGCGCTTCCGTTTCATCGCTTTCCTGGGCTAATTAACATAGCCTTGACGAAATTTGTGAATTATGTTGTGGGAACATTTCCAAATTTCGCTGAAAAAGCCAGGTCAGTGCCACACCCTCAAACTATCCATGAGTGGGAGGATGAGAAAGTGGCCTCATATAACATATGAAGACATTTTTAACCATTTTGTGTTGTTATTTGGTGCTGATGGCTCTACAATGAGCAATTACAAAAGTACAGAGCCATATCAGTACCTCCACAGTGGAAAAGTTGGCAAAGTATTAATCAATAACAACACCGACAATCTGGTATTCATGAAGGCCGATGTGCAACCAAGCCAAAGCAAGTCTCACCACTCTGCATGGATCCTGACTACACCAACCGGTATTATTAAGACGGCCAGGTGCTCCTGTGTCGCGGGTCAGGGGAAGTCCTGCAATCATGCTGCAGTGGTTGCCTATGTTTACATGTACATAGGTATTGGCAATAAAGGGCCGATTGGATTTAAAAAAATGGGTCATGTAAACACGCTAATGGGGATATTATGATCAACTGGAATGGAATTGTATTCCCTAATGAGTAGGGGTGATTTATGCAGATCAATAATCCGAATAGCGTCCATGTAATCACTGTTTCGATTATATCATTCAGATTGGGGCAAACTGAAGTAAATGAGCCTGTCTGTGAAGGAGGGGCAGCAGCGCAGGTAAACCTTTCTTTTGAACCAGTTATTATGACAGCCTCTTACTGTACAAACAATCCAGAACTTTCTCTAAGCCATAACAATGAGTTCGGTTGTGGAGAAAGCTTGTTGTATTAGCGGCTACAGTGAAAGGAAGTCTTCTAGACGGGTACCGGAAGTGCCGGACCGGAAGTCTCGCCAAAAAACCGTCAATTGACTGTGTCCGTATTTACCTTAAAAACAAGAATAGACGCCTCTCACTCACACAAAACATACACTCTACGTCTCTCCTTCCTCTCACAACCTCCCCATCTCTCTCTGTTTCTCTCTCTCCTCCTTCTCTCACTGTCTCACACTTTTCCTCTCTCTCTGTCCCCTCCCTCTCTCACCCCCTCACACATTCTCGTAGGGTGAATGGGGAATATGGGGGAAATTTCATCCGGAACCTTCTCCGTGGGGGGCTTCTTCTGCTACGACACGTTTAAACCCCCCGAAAAAAACCCCCCCCTTTGTACGCCGTGGGGCCCGGGGCACCCCGGTGAGTGCCCCCCCAAAAAATTTTACCCCCCGTTAATTCCCCCCCGTTCATTCATCCACCAAATGGTGCCACAACAATGTCACCATGTCCGAACTGCTGTTGCAACTATTGGTTGAAAATGTCAGCCCACTACTCATCTGCTCATGATGTGTGCTCAGTAACAGAAAGCGAATATCAGCAAGTTTTCGGGGCTTGGGGAACCTTAAAAACCCCAAAACTGTTTTTTTAAAAAGTTCTTGGGCCAAAAAAAAATTTCTTTTTAAAAAAATTTTGAAAGAACAATAAATTTAAAGGGGAAAAAAGCCAAAAAAAAAAAAAAAAAAAAAAACCCCCCCCCCCCCCCCACCCCCCCACCTAAACCCAAGAGATGGTTCTGATTTGAAACAAAAAGGCACTCTGCTGACATTATTCGTTTAATAAAACAGCATTATTCAATTCTGAAATAGAAGATCCAAATAAATGTACTTTTGATGCAAACTGGACCTTGTTTGGGCTGAAACAGCATGTGCTGCTCATTTATCAAAGCAGTAGATGTTTAGTATGTAGGCACTTCAAACATTACCTAACAGACTGTGATTTACTAAAAAATTGGTACTCCAGGTAAACCAAACATGTTTGTTTCTGATCCAAACATTTCAAGGAGTTTTACAGCATAGTTTCATCCAAACATCCATAGTTCATGACCGTTTCTCTTTAGCGCACTGAAACCTTGTTTTTTGTGGTTACCTTCTACATTCATAACTGGATGATGTCAGTTAGTTCTTAGGCAGCCTAAGAAAGCTGACCCCTGTTTCCTAACAGTTGAATTTCTTTTCTTGTGAACTTTCCATTTTCAAGGCAGATTGCTGTGAGTTATCTGTTCTGAAGATTTGATGCCAACCTTGGTCTGTCCAACCATCCCATTTGTCTGTACTTGCACCAAATCCTAAAGACTGTTTAAATGACATTTGTAAGCAGTTGTAGAATTATTTCTAGCTGACAGCTTTTTTGTTAGAGCCATATTTCCTGTCCATCAGCCAGATGAAACAGGTTGTCCTCAAGGACTTTTCCTTTCAACAAGAAGGTCCTGGGTTTCTGTATGGAGTTTGAATATTATTTCCATGCATCTCCCTGGGTACTTCCTCCCACTGTCTAAAACATGTACCTTAGGTTAATTAGTCACTCTAAATTGCTCTTGGGTGTGTGTGTTGGTGTTCATGACTGTGTGTTTCCAGACACTTTCAGATCATCGTTTTGTTCTTCTGCTTAATGTACTTATTACACCACATGAACGAATGAAAGGTCCTGACACGGAATGGGGGGCTGAAGTCAACCCACCATTATCCCACCAATATCCACCTCAGGTGGAGGGTCAAACAGGACACCGGTATGTAATGCACTGGATGCATTTGGATAGCTTACCTGCATGAGGATTGTGACAGAGCTCAGCACTGTGTGTAGGGTTTCCCTCATGATAATTGTGTCCAAACTTTTCACCATGCCGGTCAAAACGGATGCACCAAAGTTTGCTTTTGAGTAAATGTCACCGGATGTTTGAGGACCTATTTACTATGAAATTTAATTAAAAGCGGAAAACATGGTTGATAAAGGATGAATACTTCATGTTGTACCTTCCTTTTTTATAAGTATTTAAGTTTTGTGTATAATTTTCGAAAGGCATCACATCAGTGAAAAATTCTCTAAGATTTTTTTAACTGCGTCAACCATCAACCTCGAGCTGGGAACCAAATTTGTGCCATTATTGTATTTTGGTTGGGGGCCCTATGAGAAATCCCATAAACCAGATGACAGCTGTGAGTTGTAACCACGCCCCTTTGTATGATGGGGTTCCTGGTGGTGTGTTTATTGAGGAACGAGGATTTGAAAGGAGCTCCTGTCCTGGCCCTTGGGTAGACTAACGACCTGTTCAGGGTGTACGTACCTCTCACTCATTGACCGCTGAAGACAGACACCAATTAAACCCCCCCTGGAAAAATGAACTTTATTTTCCTATCTTTTAGGTGCTAATAAAAGAAGGAAAATTCAATCATTTGTTTTTGTTTTGTGACTTATTAACCATTGTCAGATCAAATATAAGAAGTGAGTCATGCTGCAGAATAAGGAGTTCCCTTTGTTGTGTAAGAACCTGGATGATGTTTGCAGGATCTCATTATAAGCATCAGATAGACTGAAGTGAGTTTGCAGCTCTGAGCAAACAAGATCAAGAGCTTGGATAAGAACTAATCCATCTGAAGGATTATGAGCTGCTGTTTCTTATCAAATAGTGAGCCTTACTGAATTCATTCATTCATAAAAAATGCTACAGGATTAACAACCACTTTAGAAACCATCCGACAAGCTTCCATGTTACAACAGTGTTACTCCTCAGTGTGAATCCTCTTTATGTCCTGCTATGAATAACAGCCAGTCTTACCTTGGTGTTTCTGCTGCCGTATGGAGCTGGATAATCAGAGCTCTGCTGTCTAACAACAGCTGCTGCTGCAAAGCCTGATGACAGCAGAGTTTAGTAATGTAAAGACAGAAGAAACAGACAGAGAACCATCTCTGTGCAAAAGAGACTAGAGATAGTTGTAGTTTAAATGTTTCTCTGTGTAACATCTAAAATTATCCTCTGAGGACAACACAAGTCATTTACAGGGCATTTCCATTTTTATCAGATTTTAGCAAAACTAGTTTTAAATTTAATTTACTTGGCTAACGGTTTTCAAATGTTTAACCATTGTATATGTTCATTGGACGCATCAGAAGAAATGCCGAATATCTTTTAAATCTTACGAGTCTAATAAGTCAATATGGATCAAACTGCCATCTTGGAAAAACTATTTCTTGGACATTCTTTCTGGGATTTTTGTCTCACATCTCACCTTAAATATAACCACGTGCTACCAGTGTATCTTTGTTGTATTCCATCCAAAAAGGACATTTTAGATTTAAATATCCAGAAGTAGGTCAAAAAACACACTTTAGCAGTCTTTTGCCACCCTGAAGAAGGCCCAAATATGAACCTGTTTTGGACATAGGCAGGACAAAATGGTAAAACAGAAATTGAGCTAATTGACCCCAGTCAATTACATCAATTTATTACCTTTGCAGGAATCCCTCCTACAGACCATGTGGTGACAGTGGAAAACAACAGCTCCCTTCTAACAGGACCAAACCTGCAGAACCTGGCTCAAGATGAGCAGCCATCTGCAAAAAACAGCTGGGGGATTAGAAAGATTGAGCCTGGCACTCGCAAAAACACACAGAAGCAGTGGTCCAGGAGCACTTTCTATGCTAAAGAAAAGTACATAGATAATAGTACATGGAAATGTTTATATCAGAGCTTGTTTCGCACACAGAACACTGTTGCATTATTTATTTATCATGTCAGAAACCACAACAGTGGTAATGTAGCCACCAAACCTAAAGCCTATGGTGAAAAATAGTTTTTCAGACAAAATGGTAAACCATGTCAAATAAGAAACAAAGTCCAAATGCTTAGAAGAAGACTAACTGTGCTCAGAATTAGAGCTGCACAACTCGGTTACACAAAAAGGTTTATCCATAAATACCCACAGATTTCTCCTCGATCTGCTTTAAATAATCAAAACAAATGATATCAGGTAATTATAAAATACGGAAGGTTTTTTTTTCAACAATATTTTATTGAACATTTATTATTTACACAAAATAACACAAAACAGGCCAGCACAGGTCATACCAACATACAGTAAACTTAACGCTGGTTACAATCGAAAATAAAGTGCGAACCTCCTTTGCAGAGTAGATCTCTCAAGTCCTGAGGCAAGTAGTTCAGGAGGGGCTGCCAAGTCATGTAAAAGGTGTCCAAATTGCCCTGAATCCATTGTAACAACACACAGCACCTGTTCAGATGCAAGAGTTTGCCCACTAACAACATCTGTTCAGGTAACAGGGACAATCCCTGCATAGACAGACCAAAAAGAAACAAAAGGGGGTCCATAGGGATTGTACGATGAAAGATGGAGCAGAGCTCTGTGGCAACATTCCTCCAAAATCTATTTATCAATGTACATTGCCAAATACCACACTTGTACTACATTTCATACAGAGAGGTGAATATTGAGGGTTGAGCTTATGAATAAACTGTGGAGAGCGCTGCAGCCTGTGCAAGATTCTGTACTGGTTCTCCCTGAGTCTGTTACCAATAAACGTCTTTTTTGTTAATGAGAATACTCTTGACCACATTTTACTACTAAGTTCAATGCCCAAAACTGTTTCCCATAGAGTTTTTTATCTTTCAGTTGTAATGGGGTTTAGCATCATTAATTGCCCATAAAAAAAAAGGAGATACATTTCTTTTTGAGGTCAGAATCCTCATTAAATTTAAGAAGGAAACTTTCTAGAGGGTTTAAAACTGGCTGGTCACTCGGAAAGGCCAAAGATAATTGTACACAATGTCTCACCTGGAGATAACCAAAAAAATCCCCCTGTGAAACACCATACTTAATTTTTATCTGTCCAAAAGACATAAGAACATGCCCCTCAAACAAATCACAAGCAAGTTTTACATTTTTGTGATACCAGTTATAAAATGTACTAAGAGCCAAGCCTGGAAGAAAATCTCTATTTTTAATAAGAGGCTGCAATGCACTTGAAAATGTCCCTCTCTGGATGTGAGACATAATATTACGCCAAACTTACAAGCAGTAAGTTCTTATTCCGTAGTCCTGGTGGAAGTTCAGCTAACTCTGTGGATAACAGAGAGAGTAATGAGAGAGGCTCACAGCACCAACTGTCCACATCAGGTTTAGGGTCATGTAAGAAGGAGTGCAACCATCCTGAGATTAAACGTGCATGAAATGCGCAATAATAATAATATAGAAAGTTGGGACAGCCTGCCCCCCCCCCCCCCCCCCCCCAAAGTCATCATCTTAAGCCTACATTTCTTCCCGTGCTATATAAATTTGGACAACCATTTTTTCAATTTCAGAGAATGTTCCATTCATTTTAAGATAGGATAAAGTATCCCGGGAAGGATATTTATTTTTATCAAACTCATCCTTCCCATCCACGAAAGTGGGAGGTCAAGCCATCTATCAAGATCACTCCTGACTGATGTTAAACCGGTAAACCTGCATGGTTGAAACCATACATCCTGGTACATGTCTACATCACAGTCCCTGCATTTCCTTGTACATAAAAAAACACATTTTCCTAAGACTAGTTTTTCATGTCAATCTAACTTAGTGGAGCGTGAACTCTATTTTTTTAATTTTATTTGTCATACTTTAATGCAGACGACTCTGCAGGATGAGAGACAACAGTTCCAGGTTTGGTTGTTTCTCGTTCTTGGATCTCCTCCACAATCCAAAGTTCATGCCCATAGGTGCGGGTAGGAACGTAGACCGTTAAATCGAGAGCTTTGCTTTTCAGCTCAGCTCTCTCTTCACCACAATGGTCTGGCACAGCTTCCTCTTTACTGTAGCTGCCGCAACTCTCTATGTGATGAGAGTACATCCTGGTACATGTCTACATCACAGTCCCTGGATTCGGTTATAAAACTATCTCACTCAGATACACGCCCCTGCAGTGAATCACGATTTGATTGCCAACATTGATAATAGCTCTTTATGCTTTATACCTCGATCATATGCTTTACTTGAGATAATATGAATCTACAGGGGTTGGAAAATGAAACTTAAACACCTGTCATTTTAGTGTGGGAGGTTTCATGGCTAAATTGGACCAGCCTGGTAGCCAGTCTTCATTGATTGCACATCGCACCAATAAGAGCAGAGTGTGAAAGTTCAATTAGCAGGGTAAGAGCACAGTTTTACTCAAAATATTGAAATGCACACAACATTATGGGTGACATACAGAGTTCACAAAGAGGACAAATTGTGGTGCAAGTCTTGGCTGGCGCATCTGTGACCAAGACCCAGCCCCCAAAAGTACTATTGTGATGTATCAAGAAGCCACGGTAATGTCAGCCACTACCACCAAGAAGGACGAAAACCACATCCAACAGGATTAAATTTGTTGGACGCAAGAGGAAGCTGTCTGAAAGGGATTTTTTGGGTGCTAACCCGGATTGTATCCAAAAAACAAAAAACCACGGCTGCCCAAATCACGGCAGAATTAAATGTGCACCTCAACTTCTCCGGTTTCCCCAGAAATGGTCCGCGGAGCTCCCACAGGGTAATATACATGGCCGGGTGCCTGTAGCCAAACCTTTGATTCACCCCATTTTTTTTTGCCAATGCCAAAACGTTGGTTCCAGGTCAAGGTAGCGCAAATATTGGGCGTGGACAATGTGAAAAACATGTATTGTTCTCAGGATGAGTCCAACTTTGTACTGGTGTTGTCCCACCATTCCAGGAGAGTTACGGTGTGGAGAAAGCCAACCCCAAAGAAGCGTTACCACCAGACTGTTGATTCCCAGAGGTGGAAGCATGGGGGTGGATCAGTGATGGATTGGGCTGCCCATATCATGTTCCCTTGCCCAAATACTGTGGCTAGGATGGGAGTGTCATGCCAGGACTACCGAAAACCATTCTTGAGACCATGTGCATCCAGAGGTTTCCAAACATGTACTCCTGAAGGCGGTGCGTGTATTCAGGAGGGGACAATGCACAATACACACAGCAAGACTGGTGAAAGATTTGTTTGATGAAAACATGAAAGTGAAGTTGAACACTCCCATGGCCTGCACAGTCACCAGATCTAAAATAGTTATTGAGCCACTTTGGGGTGTGTTACGGAGGGCGAGTAGGAAACTTTTCCTCCACCAGTATCACGTAGTGACCTGGTCACTATCCTGCAAGAACAATGGCTTAAAATCCTTCTGACCACTGTGCAGGACTTGTATATGTCATTCCCAAGACGAATTGACGCTGTATTGGCCGCAAAAGGAGGCCCTACACCATACTAATAGATTATTGTGGTCTAAAACCAGGTGTTTCAGTTTCATTGTCCATTCCCTGTACATGTAAATGTAAACTTTCTGAAGGTTTGCTACTGCTTTCAACATTAGCCCAATGATGCTGCTAATATCACATTACCACTCAGAAACTGGACCCATTTTGTTCTCTGCTGCCTCTGCAGCGCTGGCTTCGGGCATCGCTGAGTCAGCGCCATAAGCAAGCGGCTCAAACTGATGAGGCTTAGGCCCACTGGGCTCCACAAAGCTTCCCTCAGCCTCCAGTGATGAGGGGGGCGTATCCTCCACCTCATAAGATGTATCCAGGCTGAAACATTGAACATCTGGATCACCTGATGTCATGAGGACAGATTGTAGATCATTGGTTTAATTAAATGAGGAGGCTGACACAAATACTAAGAGAAAATAGTAAACACTGCTGGATGAGCACATTTTAACAGACTCCTACAAGCTTTATTATCCAGTCAGACAGACTTTTCGCTAGAGGAATTCCGACAGAGAAACATTAGTGCTGCAGAAAATTTAGCCCTACAGCATATCTTTGAGCTGGTATATGACTGTGGTTATCCATGATCCAAGATGGATCCTAACAGGAGGCTGAAACAAGCAGTGAGGATAACAACTGTCTTCACAACCTAAACCATTAAAAATCTATTTCGATTCCATTTAAATATTTTTCATGTAATTGATTCACCACTCATACAAGCCAGATTTTGCTGCTTTTTCTTAAATTATGTGACATCCCACACAACAGTCATACACATCATATACAAACCCACGGTTTTATACATTTAACACTCCACAAATTGAAGAGCGGAGGACTTCATTTCGGGCTTGTGCTGAACTCAACCAGGTGCTGCATATACTACAATACACCTTACTCTTTATGTTGTAGATATTTGCGTGCCTTGAATTGTGTTTCATTTTAGTTGATCTATTGTCAGTCTGTCTGGTTGCTGATCATTCTTAACAGTTGTGGCGAAATATTCAGTTGTTCTTCAGTCACATTAGGATAAATAGTTAGCATTAGGGTTGTTACAATACAAAACCTTTAATCTTGATACCAATAAAGATTATTGGTATTTCTGCTGTAACTGTCTTCAGTCAGGGTCCACTGTTGATAACATTTATATGTTTTATCATTAGCCACATTAGCTGTTAATTCCTTTACAACTAAACAGAGAAGTAATGGAGGGAGTGCTCTTTGTTTCATTACTTCATCTTGTTTAAATCAATGCAAATCAATGCAGGATGTAAGGTGCATCAGGATAGAGATTTGTGGATGCTAATGAGCATGGGGAATGTGGTAATTGCTTTGTTATTGTAAGATGTATCATCATACCTTATCAGAGTTTGTTCTCCCCCCTTTTGATCTGAGTCATATAAGATACAGCCTTTGCCGAGATCTAGTCCCAAACTGATACTACATTAAACCTAATAAAATCAATGATGTGCTAATCTACATTTGAATATTATTACATTTTATCAGGTCGATAGAGAATGCCATACCTGCTGCTCTCCAACCAGTCGTCTCCAATCTGGATTCTGAGAACTCACATGTGCAAATGCTGTTCTTTTAGTCCATCATTCAACACAACCATTTTACAGCAGCCTCTACAAAAACATGGACACTTAAACAATTAAACCTCTCTTTGATGCTGTGTGCTGGTCTTTTTAACAAGGAGGCCACAAAATGTGCGGGTCGGCAGAGACACCTTTCATGACCTTCACGCTAAGTACAGGGGCTCCACAGGGGTGTGTGCTAAGCCTGATGCTCTTCACACTGCTGACTCACGTCTGCAAGCCTACCTGCTGCACCACTTACATCAAGTTTGCAAGTGACACAACTTTGATGGGCATCCTCACCAACAATGATAAGGCCAAATACAGGTGCAAGGTGAGCCAACTGGTCTAGTGGTGTGAGGATAACAATTCAAAGAGATTTTTGTCTCCTTCAGGAAAAGTCCATCACAGCATCCCCAACTAACCATTGATGGTGCCTGTTGCTACCTTGTTCACTTTTTTATATATTGTTCAATAATTCAGGTTGTCTAGTGCAGTTCTGGTTAATCGTGTGCCAACAAAACTTGCAGAAGTAGTTCTCCTGCTTCATAACCATAACACTTTGCTTTAAACGTCATACAATTTATTGACTACTGTATCAGCTGCTCTCTAAACAGCACACGGACCATGGGGCCTCATGTACGAAGCGGCACCCACAGCTGACGTGTCTGCACTGAACCGAAGTAAATTCATGAGTGGGATAATTTAGTTATTAGGAAAATAAGCTAAAAGCTGCATTAAGGATCAATTTAGGCATGCCACATTGCTGTAATAGAATGTGTAGAAACCAGTGTGTGTAGAGATTGTCACCTGGGGGTGCACAGTTGTTAGAGTGGCAAGAACGAGAGAAAGCCTGCAATACTAAACACCAAAGAGCATCAAAGGACAGCTGGACTCTGCTCCAAAAGGCCGCAGCAGGAAGGCCTCTGGACAGACACAAGGCTAAGCCAGGGATCCAGTTTCCCTTGCTCTAGAGGTCTCTAGAGTATTTAAATTGAGGTGCAGGATGGGGTCAATTATGATGAAGGGGGGTCACTGAATTAGGGAGGAGGGAAGGGGCGCCAAGGCGCTGGCACAACTCCCCTTTAGAGCCAGCTCCCTAAGTAGCCCTTGCTTGAATTGGTAAAATTGATAAGAATTTAGAAATACTGTTTCCATTATTAATCTCAGTAATTGATTTGATTGTTTATTGATTCACTAATTGATTCTCGTTGAATGATGTAACAAAAATATACAGGGTTCATACAGCCCCTCTAGCCAAGACCTACAGCATGTGCTGGGGCGGTTCGCAGCCGAGTGTAAGGCGGCTGGGATAAAGATCAGCTCCCCCAAGTCCAAGGCCATGGTTCTCGACAGGAAAAGGGTGGCTTGTCACGAGTGAATGAAGACCGGAGCGGTAGACCAAAAGACGGATCGAAAAGCGAAGCTTTCGATATACCGGTCGGTCTACGTTCCTACCATCACCTATGGCCATGAACTTTGGGTCATGACCGAAAGAACGAGATCCTGGATACAAGCGGCTGAAATGAGCTTCCTCCGTAGGGTGGCCGGGCACTCCCTTAGAGACAGGGTGAAGAGCTCGGCCATCCAGGAGGGGCTCGGAGTAGAGCCGCTGCTCCTCCACATCGAGAGGAGCCAGTTGAGGTGGCTCGAGCATCTATACCGGATGGTGACCTACTTCTTTGCTGGGCATATAGCTGATCTGGGCTGATCCTTTATGTCTAGCTGCCTGGGACTGCTGCTGCCTTCTGGAGCCGGGTCTACTTGCCCTTTGTTGCTCTTAGGTGGATTGCAGGCCTTTTTACTGTTTTGCCACATTTACAAATGTACACTTACAGGTGACAAGCTTGCACTTACACAGCTCTTTTCCATTGCTTGTTGACAGCCTCAGGCTTTTGGAAAGCCCAGGGCGTGTTTCTATACAAATTTACCCCGGGTAATTTCACTTTCCAGGGGCTTTACTTTTGCAGAAGTCCAGGTCTGGGGATAGGACATTTCAGATTTTCCCGGGGTTGTTAAAGGGTGGTGTTGTGTGCGGTGAGGCTTGACACCACTACGTGCAGTAATGGCAGAGGCTAGTGTACCAAGTTTATTGTTTTTGTACCATTAATATGTCATATAAAGTTGTTTCAAGATGTTTTTGAGCGAGAAATTAGACCTCAAAACTTCATCTGTGCAGTCAGCTCATTAAAAATGACCCTACATTGAAATGTGCTTTTGGAGTGTAGAGAGCATCAGAACTCTGCTTACAGACTGGTTTGGCTGCTAAGCTAAGCTAACCGAGCTGTTGGACTGAGACTTCCCCACTAAACCTAATCTCTGCCCAGCACTCTGGGATTTGGAACCTGTTGTCTGTTAGTGGCAGCTGAAAGTGAATATGAAGGGTTTAGTAGGTATGTGTAGAATAACAGCAGGTACCAGATAGAAGATAAAACAAATTATTTTTCTCTTAAGTTATTGTAGTAATTAATTGTAAACTGTTTCACTACAGATCTGTATGATAAATATTTTAATGCAGTGCTGATGATCAGAGCGCTGTACATTTTCCTTGTACATAAAAAAACACATTTTCCTAAGACTAGTTTTTCATGTCAATCTAACTTAGTGGAGTGTGAACTCTATTTTTTTAATTTTATTTGTCATACTTTAATGCAGACGACTCCTCCAGGTTTGGTTGTTTCTCGTTCTTGGATCTCCTCCACAATCCAAAGTTCATGCCCATAGGTGCGGGTAGGAACGTAGACCGTTAAATCGAGAGCTTTGCTTTTCAGGTCAGCTCTCTCTTCACCACAATGGTCTGGCACAGCTTCCTCTTTACTGTAGCGGCCGCAACTCTCTATGTGATGATTTTCCGCTCCATTCTCCCCTCACTTGTGAATAACACCCAGAGATACCTGAACTCCTCCACTTAAGGCAGGAGGTGTAGGTCTTGGCTGTAGGTCTTGGCTAGAGGGGGCCATCAGGACCACGTCATCTGCAAAAAGAAGAGACAAAACATCAAATAGTGAACTATATAATAATCTTTGTATTATGGTCATTTTAAACGTGTCCTGTAAATGTCAGTCAGGTCAGTCTTTGTGTGCTGACAGAATATTAAAGATGGCAGTAGGCCTTTATTTTTACAACATGAAAACCTCACCAAACTGTTTTACCGTTTTTGCCACACAAATGAAATTCATTTCAAATCAGCAGTGGCTGGACATTTGTTGTAGTAAAGGATCTTGGCTGACTTTAACCTCACATTGTCAGTAACAGTTTTCCTCCTCCTTTCATGTCCTTGAAAACAATTTTTTTTAAAGATGGCCGTGACAAATTATGGATTGATGATTTGTGGAATTTTCCGAATGGTGACAAAATGGGGAAAATGTTTTTCTAAACTCAGATGTAACATTAAGTAGCGGGCATCCATCTTGTCTCGGGGTGGGGGGGGTCTCTTAGCGAAGCCATTTCTGTTGTTTCAGTTGCACCAGCCAGTGTTGTTTATTTACTCTTAAGTCTGTTGTGGCTACAGACCTGATTTCCTTACAAAGAAAATTATGTGTAGACACTGAAAATGACTGTTAAAGCTGTCTGGGGAAAGGCTAAATGACCTGCAAATCCTTGTCTTGTGCATTGCTGATGATGACAGATGAGTGTCCTGGCATAGATGTGTATAAAATTAAATAAGTGATAGTTTATGGGCAAAGGATGGAGAAAAGGAAGAGTGCACAGGATCAACATCACTAGAATAGCAGTTGAGCCAATAAACTACAAAGGACAACCTGACCACATCATCCTGCTGCAGCCTGCAGGGAGCAGGTTCCCAGTGAGAAAGATATGAACAGAAAGCAGAGAACGCAGAAAGGTAGTTAGGGACCAAACAACAAACACATTGTCACTGTGACACTGTCACCTGGTATTAAAGCTGATGAGAAAGTTGGACAAATGGCCTTTGGCTCTCAGTGCTAAGCCATGTCTGAAGTCTGGCCTTGAAACTGAGCCATGTCTTGCCCTTCTCAAAGATCTCAATGGTTTCTAAAAGTGTTGGTCAGTGGCAGTAAATAAGGACAGATAAAATAATTAAATACAAACAGGCAGCAATGAAATGAGGGAGGAAATTTTAATTCCTCCTTATTAGTCTGTGATGAAAATGTCAGATGTGTTATGTTGACAAGGACTTGAACATAACATTAAAGCGTTTGGACCTCCAAACATGAAAAGCCACATGAGAAGCACAGATTAATTCAGATCTGTCTGTTCAGCTCATAATGGAATGAAACTACAGTGAAGGGACTGAAATTACCAATGAAGGCACACTGGCCACTGCTAGAGAACGAAGTGGACTGTCAGTTCTTATCTGTGATAAAGTCCACAAAGAAGGAGTGGATGCCATTAAACTTCACTGTAACATTCACCAGCAGGTCCCCTGTGTAAAACAAATGAAGTTCGATCATGTCATAAAAGCAGTAGTAAAGACATCATGTAATTATTACTTGTTATCTCCAAGTGCTGTGCCATCGCCAATTCCAGCTGTTTCTTATGGAAATTCAAGATGAACACAGAGATGTAGTTTTTCACCTCTTAACCTAAACACCTAAAAATGTCAGAAATTTGCATACCCGAATTAAACTAGATACAGTTCTTAAACCCTCTAAATCCACATGCAAAAGCTTGGTACCTTTTTAAAGGTAATACTGAAAAATAAGGTTGAGCATTCAAACAAATATGCACCAACAACCTTTCTGGATAATTGATTCTTAGTGGTGTTTAATTAGTTATCACATTTAGTAAAATAATATTTGGGGAAATACTATTTCCTAGGTTGAAAAGTAACAACCTTTTTTGATTCTAAATGGACTTATAAGATGGCTGCAAGTCACGTGCTTACCCTTAGCCGTTGGTGGTTGCAGCTAACGGAGCCTATAGCTTTTTGCCACTCCTGTAAATTCAAACAGGTACCTTTTTAAAATAGCATTAATAAAAGGATCAAAATGCATAAGAGTTGACGGCGCGTTATGGCTAATCTGTGTTTAAAAACCACTCTTTCAATAAAGTTTGTCTTAAATTTAAAACACAACACAGAACACATCATTAGCTGAGCAGCTAGTCTGCTAGCACTTAGATAGCTGACAATCAAAAATCAGACGTCATGAAATAAACAACACCTCTTACATGAACCCTCCTGGAGAAAAGATACCCTGGGTGATGAGTTGAGGGAAGGGAAACAGTCTCGATAATCCACACGTGGGCAGTAACAAAAGGGACTTGCATTGCAGATCAAATACTTGTGGCTGCTTTCGATCGGCTGATGTTCGATCGAAGGTTAGTAGTTACTTTGGATCCAAAGATTATTTCAAGGTAGTTTCGTTGTCCGATGAGCTAACCCCTCCCACCTACTTCCTTTTTAAGGGGATTGCTCAATCCAGCTCTCCATCCCAAAGGGCCGGACTTCCCCTAAACCTGAAAAGTCTTACTAAGCAGGTTCACTGAAAGTTCTTTTTTGTGGTCGGGAAATGACTCGCCTAGCCTCTGACAGCCTACATCCAGAAGGTCTCGGGGCCCTTTTCAACCGGGGGTCTGGACGACTGAGTACCAACCCCAGTCGATCACAGTCCGACAATCACTCCTGTTTTAACGGCTGCTCATCCCCTTTTTTACAATGGCACTGGTATATGGGCTAGGTTAATTTTAGTGACTCGGCACGAGCCCCAAGGGCGTTGTTTTAACAACTTGGCTAAGGCAACCTATAATTTCTTAGAACCAGGCACACAAGACTTTTTACCACCAATGAAAAACCAAAAATAAGGTGACTCAAAATAATTGAATGTCCACGATTTAACTAGAATTTTATATGCTTCCTTTAATTAGTAACGCTTTTGCAGGGGTCAGTAACAGCTTAAATTCAGCAACACAATAAATTCAAATAATAGAAATAATTCAATCAACTCAACCTGTCTTTCCCTGATGCTGAACTTAGTGAGTTTGGAGAGGCTTTGAAGACGGAGGCTCGTCCATGCACCCGATGGAGCTGTTCCTTAGGGTAACAACAGAGTGGTTTCTTGGGGGGGATACGACTTGATCTTCAGTTTCCTCCTTTAAGTGACAGGCTCTGATGCTCCAGGCTTCGATGGTAAACAGAAACTTTGCTGACATATGTCTCAGGGGACAATGGCTTCCAGAGGCTGAAAAGCTGAAGGAAAACCCCGGGGACATAATTGAGGTTAATTCAGGATTCCCAGGAAGCCGAGCCTTTGGAGCAATCAGCTGTTCACCGATCAAGTTCACTTCTGTTGTCTGGATACAAAGGCTGAAGATGAAATCAGATTCTTAATTTTGAGGCACAGTCCTTCAGGGCTCAAGGGTTGATCCTCTTTTTAATGCAGTCGATCAGCAGGGCTGTGTCTCTGATACTTCTTCCATCTAAGCACTTTTTCTCCGTCCAATCTTGTTCATGGTCTTCTGCAAGGAAACAACCCCTTTCCTCCCTTCAGCTTTGTTTTTTATAGTGCTTAACGCTTCCCCAGTCAGCTCCTTATTAGGATTTCCAGTTATTGCTCAATCTATTCAGCTCAACTTCTTGGTTATTGCCACAATACTTTAGTCATGGTCATGGTGACCTACTGGTTCCGTTTTTTCGGACTTGGAGCCTGTTACAGGCGCATCCTCCCTTCCTCCCATGTCCGTCAAAAGGTCCTCTGTCAGCATACAGCTGGCTTCTTGTAACTCTTAGTCATCGTACTTCTCTCCCTAATCTGCTCAGTCTTAAACTTTACACAGTATCACACATTCCATTCTCAGCTTTATACATTTACTTCAAGATACAGTTATAAAAGCATCACTTCATTCTTTTTTATCCATTACTAATAATCAATATTATATCTTGCATATATGGTGATTGAGAAATTTAAAACCTTACTGTTTTGTATTCATTATCAGTTCTCAATTTATTTTTTCAATCAATTTATGTTCTAACTGAAAATCAAAGATTACTCATTTCATTTATTACTTGTAAAAGAATGGAAAAATATCATTACATAATTTCTTTGGATACGCTTTGTTTATAATTCTGCAAAAGATAAGACAGTTAATATTTATCTCCACACAGGCCTCTCCAGTCCTCTCAGCTCCAGAATATGACAACACGCCTGTTTCACTCTGCAATGCTTCAACTGTATTTCTTAGTAATTGTTGCATGGATTACACAGAAATATATCTATTGTAATTTTTTATGGATTTATCTGTAAGTACTTCGTGAATGCTGCATGGATTACATGGAATGATCTCACCTTATTTTGACAGTAGGCCTTGGGCTCACCCGTGAGTTTAAAGGCCTTCAGCTGACACGTGGTCTGGTCTCCAATAGCTGTGGTGTACGCAGCCATGTGAGAGCAAGTCGAGGGAGGGGGGGTGTCTTTGGGTCAAAGATTCCTCCTCCTCTTCCTGGGCTGAACTAGAAGTTGGTTAATGGGATTTTATTGAAATTCCAGAAAAGTTCATACCGGCCTTTAATGTTGTTACCCATGACTGGGATCTCAACCTAACAATACCAAAAAAAACCTGAGTATTCTGGAGAGGTTTGTCCAAAGATTGCATTTGAGTCCAAAGCGGCCATTTGGAGAGTCCTAATGGCTACTATAGAAATTAACTCTATACATGCACCTTAAAAGGCTATAATTCCTTAGTCCTTCATTATACATTCATACAGCCAAAAAAAAACCCCATGCACCCGCACAGGGTTGAACACAAATCCCCTTTTAAAATATTTATTTGCTTATTTGAAAATCGTATTTCCCAGCTAAACAACATATAAACAAACCACAGCTGTACCTAAAAGTTTTCACTTACTGGTCAAGGATTAAATTCCCTCCTTCGAAAATTTTCCCTTCCAGTTGGCCCAAAAAAGCCCGATTTCTGGGTTCCCCGGGAAAATTCTATTCCGATCAAACAGGCAGTTGTTCACATACTTATGCACACTTGGATGCACTGTGTTATATTAGCTGGCTGAATTTTTGTGTGTGTGTGTGGTGTGTGTGTGTGTGTGTGTGTGTGTGTGTGTGTTCCTGTCTTGGCATCACAGTGAGAACCATTTTCCCGATTTCACCATCAAATTGAGGACCGTTGGTACCAAAGTGAGGACATTTTGCTGGTCCTCACGACCTATTTTGCTAACGTTAGGTTTAGGACTAAGGTGGGGAATTGAGTTTTTGTTAAGGTTTTGGTTAGGCATGCACTGGTAATGGTTAGGTTAGGGTTATTGTCAGGGTTAGGGCATAGAAAGGGTTGAAAATGACTGAAAATCAATGGAAGTCAATGGGAGTCAACACATGATCCTTACTAAAATATACAAAACAAGAGTGTGTGTGTGTGTGTGCTTAGCCTGGTGAAAACCTCCAGGCCAGATAAGATTTGGAAGTTCTTGGTACAAATCCCAGAGGAGGAAACCTCTGAATTAAACATGAACTCCATAGTAGGCTGAGTGTAAAATCAGCCAAAAACACATTTCCTAGCTCAGAACTGCCCTGGCCCCAGAGCATCCTGGCAAAAAAACAAAAAAGCCATACTGTGCTCAGTTGATGGCAGCTGTTCCTTAGTGAGAATACAATAAGAGCACAAAGAACTTCAATAAGCACTCCCAAACAAAACCTTAAATTAATTTCTTACTTCCATCACCTAGGCTAATTGTTCTGCAAAGATCATGAATCAACTGCATCATCAGTTTGCTGCCATTTTACACATTTAGCTTTTATCTAGAATTAATGATAAATCCAACATTCTGTAAGAATAAAAGCAGTTTTTGAGCCTGACATTATAAAATAGTAAATAGTAACTCATGAACACAGGTGCCAATTTGTTGCTTTAGCAGTCAAATCCGAAACATTTGTTGTTGCTGATTATCTTTGTTCAGGAGAATGCTAAGTTAGCGGTCCAGCCACCAATTTAAGCTCACAGTTGAAGAAAAACAAAAATCAGAGTTCAAGTGGTTGACCAAGAGGTCGTCCCAAAGAGTAATGAAGATCAAGATGCCGGCAAAGGAGGTATGGAGGCTGGTAGAGGCAGAGACGAAGCCCTGGAGGCCGGCAGCGGCAGAGATGAAGTCTCGGGGAACAACAGCAATCAATGTCTGGATGCTGACTAGGGAACTGGGATAACCTTGTCTGGAGGTCAACCAGGGGACTGGAAGAACCCATGGAGAATCGTGTCTGGGGGTCGACCATGGGGTGTGGAGGACCCTCGGAAAACTTTTCTAGGAGGCCGGTTGGGTAACATGGATGACCCTCTGTCGCAAGACTGGACGATTGGCGCACAGGATGCTGGAACACAGCATAGTGGTCCACCGGAGACTGGAGCCCCAGGTGGAGCTCGGCAGCCTGGAGCCCTGGGTGCAGCTCGGGAGACTGGAATCCAAGATGGAGCTCTGGAGATTGGAATCCATGAAAGAACTCTGGGGAGCGGTCCACTAGACACAGGAATCCTCGGTGGAACCCTGGAGAACGGCGGCGGAACCGTTGACACCCATGGTGGAACCCTGAAGAACGCAAGGGACCCACTGGAACCCATAGAGGAACGATGGAGCATTGCGGCGGAACCGCTGGAACCCTTAGAGGAACCTTGGAGAGTTGGACTGGAACCACTCGACAGAGCTCTGAAGAGCATTGTGAAAGCTGGAAGATCCCCTTGTGACATTCTGGCGAAGAAGACAGAGAGAAGTCTACCTGGACACCCTCGGGGACACAAAACAACACCCTGTGACGAAGGGCTCGCTTGGGACCTGGAAACCGTAGATGGTGTCAGAAACAGCAGTGGAGAAGGCCGGATCTCTATATCATCTTATAAGTTCTTTGCCTCCTCCACCTGCTGCTGGATCTATTAATGTACCTTAGCAAAGCTTCCTGAATGACTGTCTGCTTGTTCCAGTTGGTGGGTTCCTTCTTGGTAGACCTTTGCAGCACCAAAGTGCAAACAGGAGCCATATCATAAGTTGCTGTAAGGATTTATGTGAGGATTTAATAATAACAAAGAAAAACAGGTACCGAGAAAATAGAACTTGGAATACAAGCGGAATAATAGGAGGACATGGAGGTATGAAGAAGAAACCAATGCAAAGAGATAAGAATGAGGACCAGCTGCGACCAATGAAGGCTGAGAGCTCAGTGAGAGGGAGAATAGACACAAGCTGAATAAAGGTACACAGAAACACTGAAAGAACAGAATACAAAAATGAACTAAGAAATAAGTAAATAAGGAATAAACTACAATGGCAACAACTAGAGAGGCAAAGAGATATATAAAACCCAAAAGTCAACCACCTAACATATGAGGGTTATGACACAATGTCTTGTTTTTCTGTTTGAATTGCCATGTTATTTGGTTAGTTCTTGTGAAATAAAAAAAATATGTTTGATTAGCCAATTCTTTGTTCCTAGGTAAGCCAGAAGGAAGTAATTACTGTACTTAGTGACATTAAATTAACCCTTGGACTGTAATTTAAAAATAAATACATATAGACCCAAGAAATGATGTTTTGACACAACATGAATTACAACATTAGTTTATATGGTCTTAGAACAATAATCTAAAACTAAAGAGAGCAAAGGGGAGAACGGGTTCTGTGAAGTGTGGTTGTTGCTGAATAATGGCTGCTGTTATTTTTATCCCTGCAGCTGCAGAACAGCCCCAAGTGATGACAAGACACTGTTCTTCCTGCAAATAGAAAAAGAAAATCAGTATTACAGAACAGTGATAACACAGGGTGATGGCCGTAGATCCTTTCAGTGTAAGAAGACTAGAGGTGCTCATGTTATCAACTTCTGCACTATTTTGTTAATGATAAAGGTCATTGAGTAAAACATACATGACGTCGAAGTAAAAAAAAGCTACATGGGAAAAAGGCAAACCTCTATTAATATTTGTGAGATTTTTAGCTTCCCCTTTTGTCTGCAGGTCACAGTAACTCAGACAATGTTGTGTGGAGGATTGTTCCTGAGATGTTGTGTGGGAATAAATCTGTTCTTGATAAAGTTAATTGATGTTTGACACCCAAGTGTTTCAGATCTCATCATATGGAGTATCTCCTGAAATGCACGTCATGAAGTATGGCCAGATGTTCTAGGCCAGGGGTCCCCACTTGAAATAACAGGAGGTCCACTTCCTCCCTCATCAAAACATTTTGGGGTCCAAACATTTGAAATCAAGAGACAAAACTATTTTCTTTCATCTTTATTTAACATTTATTTAACACTAGAGTTTTAAAAAAAATGCTGATCAATTATTCATATGCCCATAAAATCATCTGCTGAACAGAAAAGTGCAATACAATTTAAGTATTAATATTAAATACTTTGAATGGCTAACTCTACCTGGGTCAGTACATCTTGGTAGAACAGTTCTGCTCTCCTTGTGCTTGTGGCAGGCATGGCAATTTGCTTAACCTTTTCCTTAAGTTGTCCTTCTTTTGTGTTTCTGCATCAGCTTCCATGCACTCTTTGATAATTTCCCAGTCAGTGAAAGGTTTTTTGTGTTTTCCCAGAATCCACTGTACTCACAGCGAACACTCGTATGCTCACTGTTGTGCTGTAAGAGACCGTATGCCTCTGTCTATTCATCTATAAATGTGTGATTTTCATAGTACACTTTTACGTATTTTTGATGAAACCATCTTCTTTTTACTCACTCATCTGTGCACCACCAAGTCGTTGTACTATCAACAAGCTGAGCTCCCAAGCTAGTAACTTAGCAACCCGTGTTCAAGGACCCACTGCTTCTTCTTTGTCGTTTTTTGGCGGTTGGCGTACAACGATGTGGTGCATTACTGCCACCAGCTGGCGTGGAGTGTGGACCAGAATGTTGCTGCCCTTCGTAGCTGTCCGCCTGTTCAAAAGTCAGACGCGGCAGCTGGCAGGAATAAAATGTTTATATCTACATAGTAAATGAGAAAATGCTTTGCGGTTAGGGTAGCAGCAGCAGCCCTGACTGAAGCAACTTATTGCCTGACTTGCATCATGTGGAGCTTGGGGCCAGATGCTCCGCAGGGCTATGCCATATTAACCCGAGATGCAGGGCAAGTGAAGTTAGACCCTGTTGGAAAACATGCAGTAATATATAAATGTTTAAAATCAGGTTGGATCCGGATCCGGACCCTGGTCCGCTAATCCGTGACCTCTGTCCCAGGCGGTCAGGAGGACAGGAGGAAAAGCTGGACAATTTGAATACATGTTAGGAAACAAGCATTTAAAAATGCTACTTAATTTTATTTATGCATCAATAGTTTAGTCTCGTTATTAAAATACATTATTTTTCCTATTAGTCTCAAAATTCAATCCAAAGTGTAATTGTTTACTTAATCATTGGACACTAGTTGCATACTTAGGCATTTATTCTTAGTCATGATATTGACACTTCCTTTTACTGACTGTATTGGATATAGTTCCCAAAGAAACAATTATTCGATTACTAATCACAGTAATATATTTTAATTCTTAAATTGGTTGCACTATAACCTTTAGAGGTCAACTTAATTTGACATTTTCTAAACTTTTGAATGCACATGTCCAACTGTTCAGTGTTTCATTACTTGTTGCACAACTTGCTGTTCTCTAACAAGGAGCTTAACGGCAAAAACTCACAACAGGTGTTTGATCCATGAATCAACCAATACATTTCCTGGTTCAATCAGAATTGGCATTTAAATAGTCCTCCTCATCATGCTGTTCACATTTTCACATCATGAGACCAAGACGATACCTAACAATTGATCACTAGTACCTCGCCATTGTGAGGCTTCAAACAGAATGTTCTCATACGGAAGTGGCCACAGAGTGTCCTCAGCAGGTGTCCACAGAAATGCAGAGAGACTAGAAGTTTCACAGAAAGGCATAGAAATGGACATCTTTTGGCCACATCCCACACTGATTACGCTTCATTGTGAACAGAGTCCTGCAAAACCACATTGTAAGGATTATGATAATTGATTAATGAATATTTATCAAAAATCATAATTCAGGAAATAACTTCTTAACCAAAAATCATTGCTTACGAATAGAAATCAGAGATGTCCTCTGGTGTTGTGATTATGGGCTCAAAGCTCTTAATAATTATAATACGTTATTTATCATTAATAATTGATAATTATTAACCAAAACCACTAAATATCACTTTTTAATTAACTGCTTCACAGAAGGTGGGGGAACGTTTACCTTATTTTGACAGATAAATCACTCTTGCACGAAATAAAACACAAACGCTTCTCTTAAATACATATGTGAAGATTTATAGCCCTGATATTCCACCATTCTGGTCCAAAAACCTTCACCTAACTAACAAGCACTATTCTACACAAAGGTGATAAAAATGACTACTTAAAAATAATAATAAAATAAAATATATGCACATTGAGTGCCTATGAAGATCAATCCAGCAGTTTTATGGGCAAAATGTGCAATTTGGGTTAACTTGGGACAAAAGAAGTGTTCAGGCCACAAGGCTCAGACCGCAGTTTCTTTGAATGGAAAAACTTCAAAACTTCTAACTCATGGCTAATTTAGGATCAGCCGAACAAAAACATGAACACACACCTGGCTGATTGCATCCGCGCCGCGATTCAGCTGCACAGCAAATCAAAACAGCTCAGCATAAAACACTTCAATCAGTATTTAATGCAACAAGTTGATACCTTGGATTAACTACTGGTGATTCTAAATCACCCTAACTGTGCCTCATCCGCCCAGACCTCTAAATGCACCTATCCAATTTAATATTAAAAAAAGGAACAAAATCACTTTGACGTTGATTTCTTCTTTCCACTGGTTGAGGATGGGTCAGGTCTGAAGAAAAATGAGTGGGGGGATCACGCGTCCGTGATTAACTAAAAAAAAACACGGTAAACTTCTCATCCATCCAGGAGGGGAAAATATGAAGAACTGTTTAGTTGACTAAATCACAAGGGGAAACTCATCTCCTTGGAAATAAAACCTCTGTGGGTTTCCACCTGTGCCGGGTGTCGGCGGGGTCTTCGATTGGTATATGAATCTTCTGACCTTCTTGTATCAGACAGAATTCCAGCTTTCAAGCTCTTCCAGGAATGGGCGTGTGGAGGAAAAGTTTCCCTGCAAGCTTTTGTCTCTCCAGATATGCACCTCCATTGCCTTCTCCCGTGTGACACGCTGGAAATGGCAACGAAAGTTTATTTTCCGCGGGTTTTATAATTCCGGGTGACGTCAGAGCTGCGATGTGTGTTGAGCTGCGTGTGTTCAACTGTGTGAACCAAAATGGATGACTCTGACATGGCGGAGTCCCTGGAGGACAGCGGGAGATCCAAATGAACCTGCACCTTTTCTCCTGAGATGGTGAGATAATCCTTAAAACAATTGCTTTTAAAATTCTAAAATAGTTTTTTTTTTATTCTAAAAGGAGTAAATTTAGAATTAAAATTAGAATAAAACAAAATACGTTAATCTGTATAAAAGTAAAAGCAAACCTAACCTTCCTTCTAAAATATTTATAATGTTTTCTACTGGGACAGGAATAAGGCTATTTAGGATTTTTCAGGGTGGCTTGTTCTCTTCAGGTTGGAGGAGAGTTCCTGCCTCAAGTGAAGGAGTTCAAGTATCTCGGGGTCTTGTTCACGAGTGAGGGAAGAATGGAGCGGGAGATCAACAGACGGATCGGTGCGGCTGCTGCAGTAATGGGGGCACTGTGCCGGTCCATTGTGGTGAAGAGAGAGCTGAGCCGAAAAGCAAAGCTCTCGATTTACCAGTCGGTCTACGTTCCTACCCTCACCTATGGCCATGAAATTTGGGTCATGACCGAAAGAATGAGATCCCGGATACTAGCGGCTGAAATGAGCTTCCTCCGTAGGGTGGCCGGGCACTCCCTTAGAGATAGGGTGAGGAGCTTGGCCATCCGGGAGGGGCTCGGAGTAGAGCCTCAACATCGAGAGGAGCCAGTTGAGGTGGCTCGGGCATCTATATCGGATGCCTCCTGGACGCCTTCCTCGGGAGGTGTTCCAGGCACGTCCCACCGGGGGGAGGCCCAGGGGATGGCCCAGGACACGCTGGAGGGACTATGTCTCTCGGCTGGCCTGGGAACGCCTTGGGCTCCCCCCGGAGGAGCTGGAGGAGGTGTCTGGGGAGAGGGACGTCTGGGTGTCTCTGCTTAGTCTGCTGCCCCTGCGACCCGGTCCCGGATAAGCGGAAGACGACGAGCCACGAGCCAGGATTTTTCACCTGGCAACCAAAAGACCCCCACAGGATCCCATGCGTGGTGCTTGTAAGATAAGCCTAGAGGGATGCACAGCAGGCACGCCACAAGGTGCCTCATTCTTACTCAGACGTGGGTAAGTCTTAAGGAGGTATATCCTCCAATTTATTCGAAGTTTTAGCAGCAAGTGAAGGCGTAAGGGTTTCACTTTGTGTGCACTGGCTGTTGGTAAATTATTTGCGGATAAATCGGGCAGGAAGCGCGGTCCAGTAAAATGGGCCAGGCGCAGGGTTCTAGATAATTGCCAATCACCCAGGGAGAAACATTTGATTTTATGCTGAGAAAATATGGGCATCAGAGCTGCGATTTTTGTTGAACTGTGCATGTCGAACTGCGCAGTCTAGTCGGTCTGTTCGACCAAAATGGATGACCCCAACAACATGATGAATGCAACTCACCTTCAGGCACATTTAAATAAGCTGAGGGACATTCAAGTGTCACTTCTGACCATTCGAAACTGTTAATATCAGTGTGGTGTGTGTGCTGGACAATTTGCAAAGGGTACCTGACCACACCACCACAGGAATCATCGTCTTTCATAGGCCATAGAGCATTTATGCTGGATGAGGGACCAGTGGGCCTCAGTTCTGTTGTTTGATGAAAGTCAGTTCACGAGTAGAAATGATGGTTGGAGATGTCAAGGAGAGTACTATGCATCAGCCACTGTTGTCACCAAATGAGCCTATGGTGGTGGGGGTGTTACAGTATGAGCGGGTGTGTCTAATTCACTTCAATTCAGTTTTATTTATATAGTGCCAATTCACAGTCAATTTACACAGTCACCTCAATCGAATCATACAGATTTCAAGCCAGGTACATACATTCCAATTTATCCTTACTATCAAACAGTGCAGTCAGGTTCAGTTTTTATTTAAATTGGTTAAAGCGTTTAACTAAGGAAACCTAGCAGATCACATCAAGTCAGTGACTTGTAGCATTTACTCCTCCTGGCTTGACTTTACAGCAATCCCTCATACTGAGCATGCATGTAGCGACCTTTTAACTGGAAGAAACATCCAGCAGAACCAGGCTTAGTGTGAGGAGCCTGAAGTCTATGTGCTACACTGACTAAAACTCAGCCAACACACAGACTTTTTAAATTTCATTTTGTCTACAGTCCCATGCTTGAAATTTATTTATGCTTTGTATATATTTAAGCCTATATCACCTGTAATTTGCCAGAACCACACTGAAAAGTTTGGTAATTCCTATTTAACTGTTGTTATGAAGACATAATAATACAAGTAAAGTCTTTGTCTTACTGGTTATGTCCGTCAACATAAAGTAAAAAGAACAAAGCACATCACATCCTAATGGACTAAAACAAAAATCTTCTTGCTCCTTGGATAAATAACATCTGCATGGTTGTAATTATTTTATCTCCAACTACCCTCCCATAAATATTCTTATTTTTGAGTATTTGTATATGCCGTTTTGTAGAATAGTGTGTTGTGATTATGAATATATTATTTAATATTAAGTCAAGTCAAGTTTACTTATATAGCGCTTTTCAGCAACAAGGCACTCAAGGCGCTGTACATCAGGAAAAACATTACAATGATACAGAAAATCAAACAACAGAAAAACAAATCAAATAACATTAATAATCCTTGGGGGTTTCCTGGTAAGAGCTGGTTCTAATCCAATCTTTCTAAAAATCTATGAATCCTTCTAAGCTGGATCACTGGGATAAAACGGTTTAGGTCCAAACTTTCAAATACTAATAATGTTTGGCTTTTACTGGTTTTAAATAGTTGTAATACAATCCTTCTAAGAAATCTAAAAGTCTATTGTAAAGGAAAGCATCTTTTGCTGAAATTAAAGAAGCTGGGTCATTGGTGGAAAAACAACTTTAGTCAAAATTTTCAAATACTAATAATATTTGGCTTTCGCTGGAAATCCTTCTGTGAAATCTGAAAATAAAATCACACATTTAGATATAGTAAGATGGGAGGAAAAATAATCATATTTCAGACTCCATTCTTAGCAGAATACAGTCTGAAGTAGTACAAAAACCTCAGCAGGGGTAAGCAACACACACATAAGTAAAGATTTAGTAAGGGTACGGTGGAATCTTGAGGGTGCGAATATATAAGTCTTGAGTCTGTTTGCAAGAATTAGACTGTTAATACTGATAGAAGCGCCATTGTCCTTGAGAAGAGAGGTGGAAGTTTTATCAATCGGCCGCATGGTCCTATCAGCACACAGCTGGTAGGGGAGTGCTGGGGAAGACCGTTGTGTTTATATAACATCCAGGAGATATTTTGTCGATAGCCAGTTAGCAGAAGTTGCCAAGGCCACATTGGGGCGCCGGATTTAGAAAAACAATAAATGTTATGGTTCAGGCAGTTGTGAATTTCCAACTACCTTAACAGTTTTACTGGTATGTCTCAATTGCGAATCCAAATAGCCACATTTCTGGTACTTTCCGCAGATCTCGAGCGTACAACTTCTCCAAGATTATATCCTTTAACCTCTGAGTCCAACCGCTGCCAAGCTGCGATTCTGTTCAAGAATCGTGTCCAGCTTGCGATTCTGCTTTCTCTCAACATTTCAGTCTAGGTGTTGATTGCTCTACAGACTCTATCCAACATTGCAGGCAGCTTTGGAATGCTTTGAACAGCCGCCCACATTTTGCGGATCACTCGATAAGCCAGGTAATCACCTACTCCAAAAAGCAGAAATCCTGTTATCAAAAATCCAAATGTTTACACATATTTTACGTCCTCGACCGACATCGTAGTCAGGCACACAATCTTCCACTGCTGCCAAGAATCCATTGTGTATCCAGAGAAGAATGTCCCACCTGGACAAGGGGGTTCTCCTTTACCCTGTCTTCCCGTTGAAAAAATTTGATCAATTGCGTTGAGAGACCAGCTGACCAAATCCATAATTTACAAGTTTCGAGGATATGGAAAGCGAGGCTCTGAGAAAAACACAGACCAGAAGCAGGGATCAGCAATGAGGGAGGGAGAGAAAATCCGTGTGTCTTCCACCGAGAGCAAGAGATACTTTAAAATCTTATTAAATAATATTTTGGTCTGTTAAGGGTTGTCCTGTGAATACCAGCCCAATAAGGCGGTGGTATTAGGACAAAATTGAAAGCTCTGGCATTGTTGAACAGCAAAACTCTGTACACACACAGAATGAATTCACACAATTTCTTAAAATACAAGAATTTATTAACAAAAATAAGTCAACTCAAAGTCAAACATATTTCGATCAACAAACTCTTTACTATGCTAACACAACCAAATAAACTACCAAGCAAAATGAAAGAATAAGGAAGACTAATGGGCTACAATATGTTTACAGTATAAACAAGTGAATCAGAGATGGTTGAAAACCATGACCAAAAGAGTGATGTAATATTACCATGCAATGTTTATGTTTGAGAACCAAGGATTATCTTGAAGAATCTGGAAATTAAGTTAAGTTAGTCTTGGAACCAACTTAGGCAATAATTGGTACACCTTCAAACAGCCATTCACAATCCAAGATCAGATAAAAACATTATTATAATAAAATAATGTTTTAAAGAATGATTTGCTGAATAAAACCAACCTGTTTACGTAGCTGCCTTTATTTATTAAGATAATATTTAAAGAAATATTAGTAAGTAAATATTAAAATAACATTTAAGGAAATATTATTTTGAATAAGATCCATCCTTTCTGGATAAATGGGTCTTAATGGTGTTAAATTAGTTATCACGTTTAGTAAAATAATATTTAGGGAAATATTACTTCCTAGATTTGAAACTAACATCCTTTCTGGGTAAACGATCTTCAGCTGACTTATAAAATGGGCGAGCACGTGTTCTTTTTTTTCCAACAATATTTTTGTTTTTGTGCAAATATATCTGCCATATAACAAATACAAACAACAAGATTAACAAACGCCCTCTTAGTTACATATCTGCATATATTATTTTAAGTATACGGAAAGTAATAGTCCATTGTTGAGGCTCCCTTGTTTGACATTATGTTCTGATGTTAATCTTGACTTTAGCCATCTTCTACATTTTGAGACAAGTCCATTCCTTCAACAAAATTCCAAAAGGGTCTCCAAATATTTTCAAATAGTTCGCTTTTTCCTTTTTTGAGATGTGTAATGCGTTCCAGAGGCAAAGTTTTCAGCATTTGCCTGGTCCATTGTTTGGTCCCTGGTCTTGAAGTTTTCTTCCAGAACAGTGCTATAAGTCTTTTAGCCTGAAGTAGACACATATCAATCAACATCTGTTCACATTTGGTAAGCACATTATTTTTTTGGATACAAACCTAAAATTAGAAAAACCGGATCTAGTGCAACATCCTTTGAGACAAGATCTTTCATAATTTTGATTATTGCTTTCCAAAA
Source organism: Crenichthys baileyi (assembly GCA_036173005.1). NCBI lineage: Eukaryota > Metazoa > Chordata > Actinopteri > Cyprinodontiformes > Goodeidae > Crenichthys > Crenichthys baileyi. Next base: position 586,824 of record JAHHUM010000909.1, read on the forward strand.
TTTTTGAATTTCCCTGCATTCCCATATACAATGAAACCCAGTCCCTTCTTCTTCTAAACATTTTGTGCATACATCTGGTATATTAGGATTGTACCGATGTAAATTGGTTGGTGTAATAGAAATTCGCATTAACCATTTGTATTGCATTAACCTTAAACGTGAGTTAACTGATTGTTTCTGAGCCCTTATACAGACAGACTGCCATTCTTCCAGTGACAGGTTTACACCCAGATCTAATTTCCAGGCTTCTAGTTTCTGTCTTGAGTCTTCTAGGGAATTCAAAACTATAAAATTGTAGATTTCCTGAAATCGCACCTTTATTTGCGCTATCTTTGCTAATAATTTCTTCTAGTTGGGATTTTGGTGGCTTTGTTAAATCTTTGATCTTTGTCTTAATGTAACTTCTGAGCTGAAGGTATTTAAAGAAGTATTTTCTATTTATATTAAATTTCTGCTTTAGTTCTTCAAAAGCTCTGCTCTTCCAGGGGGAAATCTTGGTTTCCCCAAATTGGAGTAAATTGTGATAGTGTAAATGGTTCTTTTATGAACTTCTTTACGTCATACCATATTTTGATCATGTTTTTAACAATAGGATTAACTGTTTTCCCCAACAGTCCTGGTATTGAATAAAAAAAAAAAAATTTATAAAGGGAAAGGGGTGGACTTACTGTTTTTAGATTCCATTTTCTACCCATTGAGGGACATCCCTGGTATTAAAGTAATATCTAACAGTTCTAAGTTGGGCTGCCCCATAATACCACTTCAAATTCGGACACGCTAGTCCTCCCTCCTTGTGCGGTAAATGTAAGAGCGACTTTTAAACCCTGGCCTTTTTTTTCCATAAAAACCCCGCAATTAATTTTCTTAAAATTTTTAAACCAGTTTTACCGGGGGAGGCAGAGGGACATTCTGAAAGATATACAATATTTTTGGAAGTATATTCATTTTGTAGGTGTTGATCCTGCCAATCAATGATAAGGGAAGGGGCATCCATCTATTGATATTTTCAGTGATCTCTTTTGTTAAACGTTCATAGTTCTTCTTTACAATCATATCTAGATTTGAAATTATGTCGATTCCTAAATATGTGAATTCTCTAACAACCCTAAATTCTGAGCTCATGTCTGTGGACATTTCTTTTCCGTCCAACATTAATAAAGAAGATTTAGCTTTATTTATATTGTACCCTGAAATATGACCATATTCCCCTATTAAATCAAGCAAGCTTGGAATAGATTCTTTTAAGTTTGAAATAAACAGAATTATGTCATCTGCATATAGTGAAATTTTGTGTTCTATTTGTTTAATTGTAATGCCTGTTATAGATTTATGGGACCTTACAGCTATAGCAAGTGGCTCCAATGCTAATGTAAACAACAAGGGGGATAAAGGACATCCTTGTCGACATCCTCGTTTGATAACAATTGGTTTAGACAAATTTTTATTTGTTAAATTTTTGCAGTAGGATTTAAATATAAAAAAGTGTACCCATTTTTTAAAAATTATTTCCAATAACCAAAACGGCTTAAAATGTTGAATAGATAGGGCCATTCGACTCGGTCGAACGCCTTCTCGGCATCCAGAGAAAGAAATGCAGTTTCTAACTTAACATTCACATCAAGAATAATGTTCAGAAGTCTCCTCACGTTGTGTAGACCTTGCCGTCCCAAAACAAAGCCATTTTGATCCCTATGTATCACTGAAGAAGTGAGTCTTGTAACCGTATTGCTAATAATTTACAGAGTATTTTTAGGTCAGCATTAAGCAAACTTATTGGCCTCATGTTCTCACATTTATTGCTGAGTTTTCTCTGGTTTGGGTAATACAAAGATCAAAGCATTTGTCATAGATTTTGGTTGGCCACCGTTACAATATGCCTCCTGAAACATCTCTAAGATAAGACTTATTAATTGTTTTTTAAATGCTTTATAAAAGTCTATAGGGACCCCATTAGGCCCAGCCTTCTTCCCTGCCTTTATGCAGTCAATAGCTCTACTCAGTTCTTCTTTTGTAATTTCAGCTTCCAGTTGTTCTCTATAACCTTCATCTATTGAGGGGATATTTAATTTATTCAGAAATGAGTCATGTTCCTGAATATCGGAGGTATCTTGAGAATCGTATAGCTTTTCATAGTATTTTCTGAACTCTTCATTTATTTTGATTGGGTCTACTAATGTTTCCCCTTTACCATTAATAAGAGAGGTTAGTTTTTTTGCACTTCCAGTTGTTTTTATTTGCCAGCCAAGAGGTTTCCCCATTTTTTCCTTGTTCATAGGGGAATGATTGGTTTAATCTTAACAAACTGGAGGCCGCTTTGTCTGCAGATTCTTTTTTATATTGCGCCTTTAAAAAAACAGCAGTTTTCCTTCTCTTTTCCTGTGTTCCATTTCTAAAATTTGTGATTCTAGTAATTTAATCATAGATTCTAAGTGTTTTTGTTCTTGCATTGTTCCTTAGATTTTGATGTGGTATAACTGATTATATAACCTCTCAAGAATGCCTTAAAAGCGTCCCATTTTATACAGGCTGAAGTTTGTGTGGTATTGATACTGAGATATTCGTCTATGTTTTCTCCAATATAATTAAGAAATTTTTCATCCTTCAGCCATTTCTGGTGTAAGCACCAGCTAGGAGGATCTCTCCACAGGTTGTTGTTAGAATATAATAAATTACAGGGAGCATGATCTGATAATAGAATGCTATCATAGCAACAATCAGTTATATTTGAATAGTTATATTCAAATATAACTGATTATACTGATTATAATATAAATATAAAGTTATATTTGAATCAAATATAAAGTTATATTTGAATAAAATAATTCTTTTGAAGTCAGAAAATAGTCTATGCGCGAATATGTTCTAAATGTTTTTGAGTGACATGAGTAGATTGTTTCAGTAAGTTTTAAATGTCTCCATATATCTACTAAATTAAATTCTTTCATAAAATGACATATTGTTTTCATACTTCTGATGTGTTTCTGGTCCGCTCCTGAAGCCCTGTCTTGAGTGGGGTCCAGAACACAGTTCCAGTCGCCCCCTATAATGTATTTTTCCCGTCAGTGATGAAAGGGCAAGAAAGAAGTTGGTATAGAAAGCATCGTCGTCAAAATGGGAACCATATACATTTACTAAAATTGAGGTTTCTTGTAAGATGGACCTCTGATAATCAGATATCTCCCCGATTTTGTCTTTTAATAACATTGGTCCCCCTGAAAGGGAACAGATTTATGAATTAGGGTCATTACCCCCTGGCTCTTGATGTAAATGAAGTTACATATATACCCCCCGCCACCTTCTGCGCACCTTAAAACTTTCTCCTCTAAACAGATGGGTCTCTTGTAAGAATATTATTTTAGAGTTTAGATCTTTCAATTTTTTATGACTTGCTTAATTTTTTTCGTTTTTTTGAAGCCTCTACAGTTCCCGATGTGCATTTAATTTCCGTATTCTGCATCATGTCAATTTAAAAGACATTGATGCGATAACTCCACCGATATGTCCCAAAAGGGGCAACAAAAAAAACTGAGCAATTAACATACATCCACAATCCCTGAACTACTTGAACAAACAAAAACCCCGTTCCCAACCAACTGGTCAGGCCCTCCCAATATTTTCTTCCAACCATAAACATGCATAGATCCTTATGATCTATTCTCTTATTTTTAACCTCCACCAACAAATAAAAATAAATATATGTACTGTACCTGTCCTTCTCCTGCATTTCCAACAGTCTAATTATCCCTATACATTTGGGGTGCACTCTAATACATATAACAGAAGTAGAACCTCTTAACATAATAATGAACATAGAAGTATAAGGCACATATAATAAAAGAGAATAATAAAGAGTGTTACTTCACTTTATACAGTTTAAACGTAATGATGATCTAAAAGTATATTTAGTTAAGCGACGCACCAACGCTTCATTCCTCAGTGCTGCATCTATACAGTTACTCTGTTACACTTATCTGTCCCTTCTGAAACCAATCGATGAACACTTGGACCTCTGTTGGTGTGCTGAACCTGAACGTTTCCCCTCGGTATGTTAGCACCAGTTTAGCCGGAGGGATATGCCGTGTCTCAGCCCGAGCTCGCGGAGTTGCTTGCGGACTCCATTGTATTGCTTGCACTGCTTGTGGATCTCCGTAGCGACGTCCATGTAGAATCTCACCCGTTGGTTCTTGTAGAGGATATCCGTTTTTGCTTTACTTGATTTAATTATCATATCTTTTTGTTTATAGTTAAGGAACCGCATAATTACAGTTCTTGGGGGTGCTTCTGCATTCCTTTTTGGGCCAACGCGGTGGGCTCTTTCCAGAATCAGGGGATTTCTCAGGGGAGGCAGCTCTAACATTTCTGGTAACCAACTTTCCAGAAATCCACAGGCATCAGAGCCCTCTGCACCTTCGGGGAGATTCACCAGTCTAAGGTTGTTAAAGCGAGATCTCGTTTCCATGTCAGCTATTTTTTCCTCCATTAGCTTCTTCTTTTCCTCCAAGCTCTTAACTTTGTTAATTAGCGACATTTGTTCGTCTTCCATTGTGGACAAACGTTCCTCTGCCTGCGTCAAACGTTTCGTACATTCACCCACCTCTTTCCTCTCTGTTTCTATTGCTCTCATAACACCGTCAAATCTTCCAGATATCTCAGATTTTAAGCTCGTTATTGCTCCAAGTATATCTGCAGTGTCACCGAGTGAGCTATTCATTTCGCCGGTATTAGCTGCTAGTCCTTTATCAATTCTCTTGTTGCTGCTCGGCTCCTAGCTAGCTTTTTTGCTAGCCTCGTTTGTGCTAAGCTCAACGTTTTATAGACTGTAGTCCGTCAACTTGGACTGCGTAGTTAATTTTGATTTATCTTTGTTCGGTCTTCCGGGGCCTGGCATAGTTTCATCCAACTTGAACTTAGTAACCGTTGTTGTAGCGTCCAGTAATTTTTTTTTAAAAGGGAATTTTCTGGATTTTTGTCAGGAGCAGTGTCGAACGCGACCTTCTACCTTGCGGTCATACCCGGAAGCCGGAGCACATTTTCTTAGCCATTAGCGGTTGGAGCTAACAAAAGAAACGTATAGGTGTTACCAGGATCAAACACATACCTTTAAAATACCACTAATAAAAGTGTTAAAATGCATAAGCGTGGACGGCACGTTATGGCCGATCTTCTGTGTTTAAAGACCAACTTTATTTAAAGGGTGGTTTTTAAACTTAAAAAAACACAACACAAAACATACTTAGCTGAGTGCTAGTCTGCTAGCACTTACTGTAGCTGAGTTTCTCAACACAAACAAAGACGTCGAACATTATTTAGATTATTTAACTCTAAACTGATCTTCTCTGCCCAAACACTCTTACGTGAACCGTGCTGAAGAGAAGTTGTCCTGGGCGTTGAGGGAAACATCCACATGTGGGCAAACTAAGGGTTAGCTTGCAGCTAACCTCCGTAGCTGTGGGGAAGGGCTTTTAGCTGGCCTGGCAGTACTGTACGACAAAGGCATGTTCGGCTCATTGAGTGGCTGCGATGCGGCAGGTTAGCTCTCGCTACTTGAATGTACATGCAGGAAGGTGTGCGCTGCGGTCCCGGCCTTCTTTTCCAAGCCGTGGGGGAAATCCGCTTTGATTAGGGCGGCTTCTGGAGGCCTCAGAAAAAAAGCCAACTCAAGTTTGTCTCATTACACCCTTTATATGAATGAATGCTGGATACTCGAACAGCAAATCATTACTTAACTTTGTTGCATGTGATCGTAGTCACTCTGGATCCAAGTTAAAGAGTTATGTCTGCTTGCCAGCAAGAGACATTAGCGAGCTGTCTCTCCTTCCAGCTCTGCTGGGGACCTGCATTGAAGAGGTCTGTTTGTTGGAACGCGGGGTTTAACCTTTAAATGTAGTAATCCATGGCTGGGGTCCCAACAATACTGATAAACTACACATGAATCCAGTCAGGAGAATTAGTTCAGTTTACAGCCAACTCATTGCCCTTGGCAGGAATCCCATTTCCTGGAATTTATTCTATTTTGATGGTTTTGGGCAATAATGACATAATGTGTTGGTTTATTAACCAAAATCTTTTGTCATGAAAGAAAATCTTTGGTAGTGAGCTTAAATCAATGGTCTCTGCTTGTTTAGTATGACAGGCACACGAACCGCTGATTCAGCTCCATCTTGTCCAGAAACAACCTACGACAAACATAAAGCAGTGTCTGAAAACATTCAGCAGTCAGACTACATTCTTTTCCTAGATAATAAATAATGTAGTCTGATTGTTCAGGCTTCAGGTTTGGTAGTAATCTTCTGTCAGTTAACAGATGAATACCAGAGAGCCCATTTTAGAGGTCCTTTTTAAAATCCTAATTTTCAGTGCCCTGCATGTTTAGGCTCCTTCCTATATTCATGAATTGTCAAGCCACATCCTCCCTGAGCCCCTCAAACCAAAATCTACTCATAGTTCCAGGGTCCAGATATAAAACTCAAACAGATCAATCTTTCCAGACTGTTGCACCTTTCCTCCTGACTGTAGAACAGGCTTTCTTTCTTTTTATGTTGTCTTCAGAGTCTGACACAGCTGAAAATGTTATTAAAACATGCTTTTGCTTAAGATAGTTTTAAATAGCATTGTCTTAGATTTTAGGTATCTGTATTTATTTTCTCTTTTTTTTAAATTATGTTTTGTTTTATTTGCCTTTTCACTTTGTGAAGCACTTTGTGATTTTTATGTGTGCAAGGTGCTTTATATATATATAAAAAAAGTAACTTATTTACTTACCACAGCTCATGTTTTAATGCCTTGCTTTAGACTGCAGCAGCCTTGTGTTAATATTTTTAAATGGATCTTCTGTTTTATCTGCTGTGTGTGCCATTTATGGTTAAACAGTTGTAATGTCCTATAACATTCTTCCAGAAAGTCCTGGTTTTATTTTCCAGTCTGTTGTGCTGTCAGTGTTCCTGCAGAGCAAAACTCCCATGTAGGAATTCATTTAAAGATGCAAACATTTACAGATCAGTGATTCTAGCCTTCAGGCCATCAGACTCATTTGAAAAAAAAGCTAAATCTCATCATATGAAGTCACATAAGCAACCAGGACTTCCTCCCCCTCATATGTTCCAGTGTATTCCACAGCTGTGGCTGTGCAGCTGAAGGCCTCTTAGTTCTGTATGGTGTGACACAGTGTGAGAAAATACTCTGCTTTGGATGAAGACTGAATACTGTGATATACCTCTGGCCTTTTTTCCCATTAGATCACAATCACAGAGACTGTGCTGTTCCTGGTCCAGTACACATCCAAAGATTTTGACCGCTCAGAAAAGACAGTGGCTACTGGCGACTGCTGTTACCTCAACCCATTGGTGCGCAGAACCTTCCGGTTCCTTGGTAAGTCTTAGGCTGATTTGTTCATAGTAAATTCACTGAACATAAAGTATTTAATACTTTTGGAGGGATACTGACCACTGAAACATTGCCCAACCCAACGTGATCATTTTCATAGTTTTCACTGCAGAGCCATTTTATTTCCTCATTGTTTTTCTGATTATGTAGGCATAGCTGAGTTGAATTTCCTGGAAATGTTTTTATGCTTTTTTCATGCTCAGACTCAGATGTATAAGCTTTTCACAATCTCAAGAGACTTTGCAAATGGTTTTGAGACTCTGGACACTTTAAGATGACTGAAAGCCTAAAAAGGCTTTCTTTTTGGCCTAAAAGTATCAATGGAGTTCCTCTTTAGTGATTGGGGAAAGTACAATCAAACTTTTTCCCCTCCTAATGTTTGCTCACCCGAGTACTTGTTGCTGTCGCAAGCTCCGGGCAAAAAGAGGAGGCAGAGGAAATGAGGCTCTAGGTCCGGGCTTCACGGATTGCCATCCTGGGCCACCCGTCCAGATGTTTGCGGACGATTCCACTTCTGGATGTCTGCTGTGGCTTCAGTGCTCCCTCGTCGTCGTCTTCCCAGGTCCACACAGCCGGTGTTGGGGAGCCAGTGTAACGCTGGAGTTGTGAACTTTGGGATTCTTTGCCACCTTGCATCCCTGTGTTTACACCGGTAAACGATCATGTGGAGGAAGTCTTGAGGTGGTATTTAGAGAGAGTTTATCCTGTAAAGTGATGAATACGCAAACCTTTCCTTGATTTGAAATTCAAATAGTTAATGTTGGTTCTACAGACTCTTTTTATTGTGTGCTGGTTTATCGGCCTCCTGGCCACGCTGCTGCCTTTTCAAAGGATTTTACTGACTTTTTATCCTCAAAAATAAAGTTGGATAATGTTTTAATAACTGGTGATTTTAATATTATTGTTAATGATATCACTTCTTGAGCAGCCTTGGAACTCTTAACATTGACTGTGTACATGAGTGATCATTACTGTGTTTTATTTGACTTAATCTTCACTCCCGAGCCTGTGCCCCCTGAGTTTAGGTCACAGAGGCGCATCACCACCGAAAATACGGCTGCTAGGTTCGCTGCTATGTTTGAACTTCCTGTGGATTGTCATGATGTGGACAGCCTCATTGACAGCTTTAACATTGTAAATCCATTTTGGATTGGGTTGCTCCTGTTAAATCTAATCTGATGACTAAGAAGACCACATGTCCTTGGATTAATTACTGTATTTGGGATATGAGGAGACTTTGTCGAAAAACTGAACGTCTGTGGAAGTCTAGCAAACTTAAGGTCCATATATTGCATATTAGGGAACTTATTTCGTCTTTAAATGAAATGATAAAAAATGCCAGATTTAACTATTTCCGTCAGCTGATCATTTTGAATAAGAAAAACCCCCAGGTGCTGTTTGACATCATCAGTTCTATTATTTGTTCTGTTGCTCCTCTTGCATCTGTTTTTTTGCAAATCAGATAGCAATACATTTCTAAAGTCTTTCATTTGCAAAATTCAAGAGATAAAGGCTAAACTTTCAAAGAGCACGTTTTGTGACTTTGTTGTTGAAGCTGCGCTCTATATGTGGTCCTTTTTAATCCTGTAACACTGGGTGATATCTCAGCTCTGGTAACCAGAAAGAAGCCAGCCTTTTGTCATTCTGATGCTCTACCTTGCAGACTCCTTTTAAAAGTGTTTGATGGCATTGGTCCCTGGGTTACCAAACTGATAAATGTCTAATATCTTCTGGTGTATTTCCCAGCTATTTTAAAAATGTCTGCAAGCATCACTCTATAGAGACTGTCCTGCTTAAAGTGTCTAATGACAATTTGATGTCTAGGCATTTGACACTGTCGATCATGAAATCTTGTTAACTAGGCTGCGCAATTGTATGTATGCCAGATAGTGCTGATTTATTCACATTGGTTTGTGTGCTTGAGCAGTTCACATGCTTTTTGCCAGAATTTACATCTGCTTAAGAGCAGCAGCCTCATGTGTGCTCAGCCATCTCCCAGATTCACAACATCCTCCTCTCATTCATGCCTGCCCAACCTTTGCATAATGACTCACTGTGGCTGTGCTGTTCAGAAGAGATTAAATTTAGAACACAGCAGAAGCCGTGGTGCTCTTTCACACTCTACCAGTGTTTTTAGCTTCATGCATTTTAAAGCATGTGTTACTGCACAGTCCACTCCGAGTCATTAAGTAAAACACTATGTATAATTCTAAAGCTTCAAGTGTGTTTGAAATTAGGGCAGTACAATTTTAGAATAATATACTGTAATATTGTTGAATACTGCAATGTCATTATCGACTGGGATTAACCCACACTTTTCTCATTGCTGTCTTTCTGTTCTGAACCATGATGCCCTCAGCAAATCTGAGGTTTATGATCTTGATCACTAAACTCTAGTGAGTCTCATATTACTGTCCAATTTTGTATTAATTGCTGTTACTTCATCTTTTAACTCTATGTTCTCTCTCTGTTTTTTCTCTTTCTAGAAGCTACATCTGACCTGGCTCTGTGTTTAGCTGTGGCACCTTCCTGGAGGGGGACATCAGCCAAGCTGCTGCCGCAAAAACTTAATGCCCACCTTATAAGGATGATCCACTTGGCCCTGTATTTCAGTGTTTAACCCTGTCTCTCCTAGACATAGCTACTGGCTGATCTTCCACTGTAACTAACTATATGTGCTCTCTTTCATCCTCTAGACTTGAAAAGTGGCTCAGAGATCATCTGCTTAGCTGTCTTTTTATCCTAGATGAAGCCACTAAACGAGTTTCATGTTAATGTTTTACTTTTCTCTCCCATAGAAAGTACTCCTGGATCAGTGCTTCTTTGTTCTCTTTGTGTCTCTGCTCTGCTCTCTCTAACCCCTAGTCGGTCGTGGCAGATGGCCGCTCACACTGAGCCTGGTTCTGCTGGAGGTTTCTTCCTGTGAAAAGGGAGTTTTTCCTCTCCACTGTCGCTACATGCATGCTCAGTATGAGGGATTGCTGCAAAGTCAACGCCAGTGACTGTCCACTGTCTCTACATGCTCATCCAGGAGGAGTGAATGCTGCAAGTCACTGACTGGATGCAATCTGCTGGGTTTCCTTATACAGAAAAACTTTTTATCCAATTTGAATAAATAACTAACTCTGACTGCACTGTTCAATGGTTAGGATTAATTGGAATGTATGAGTCCCACTAGAAATCTGTATGATTAGATTGAATTGACTTTGTAAAGTGCCTTGAGACGACACGATTTAAATAAAACATGAATTGAATAGATCAGGTGTAAGCCATAAGAGCAGAAAAGGTCTACCCAAGTGGCAAAATGTATTGTTGAAAAGCAGCATTTAATACAGTACATGACATCTGTAACAATATAGCTGACCAAATGTTTCATCCAATAGTTGATTGTGATTTTGCAGATATTACTATGACAACTCAGATTCAATATATTCTGCACCTCTATTGGAAGTTTAAAATGTTTTACTTTTCTTTACACAAATCATGTTGAGATTAAATCCCAAACATGAGGATGTCAATGCAGGAAAGTGATGTTTTCTTTAGTAGGAACTGTTGGGACTTTTTTACCAAGGAGGTTCCAGTTGTTAACAAGCGTTGGTCCTATAGCCAGTTTTTAACTAGTTCTGTAAAAAGAACCGATTTGCTTTCCCACCACTAAAGAGCCAAGAAAGAGCTTCGTCATTCTAAGCCTCTTTTTCAGTTATTGTTGGAAAAAAAATAATGCATGGAGACAATTTAACCACACAAACAATACTACTTATGTCAGTCTCCCTGCAAACAGATGCTCCAATATTTCCACCTTAATGTATTAATACTGTTTTAAACAGCACAGTGGTGCTTGTGAACGCTTCACAATACTAATCAGCTGATGTCTCACAAGCAGCTGGAAAACAGGAGTTCAAGACCTTTTAGATCCTAACACCAGCAGATGATTTTAAAAGACCAACAGTGTCAAAGGACTGCATCTGAAAGAAAATCTCTAGATGAAGCTGGAAGCGGCTTATTGACCTACCTGAACTGTGGGATGGTTTTAGATCAGAGACCGTCAGTTTATGGTATTCTGATGCTGATCCAACATTTTATTCTTGTTGAACCGCTCTATTTTTTAGTTTCTTCACGTTTTATATTTGACTGATGAACATTAAACATGGCATTCACAATGTTTTAAATTGGCTGCTGTTCCCCATGATTCCTCTATTAGAGCCTGATAAAAGCGGTTCTTTCCTCTGTCCTGGCAGCGAAGGGGAGCTGAAATAGCTGCGGTTTTCAGGGCCTGGGCCAGAGTCTGTCTCAGTGGAAACACTAGCTCCGTTTACATGGACATAAGTAATCGACCGATCGGACTAAAAATGTGTCATGTAATCATGTCAGTTGGAATATTCTGATCAGATTTGGCAGAATCGGAATGAAATTCTTATTCGATTGAGAGGGGTGGTTTATGCCGATTGACAATCTGATCCAAACCCTTGACAGGATCAAGTTATTCTGAATGAGGCAAGCTGACCTGAGTGCGCATGTGCACCCCGTGTCAACGTGATGTATTTCTACCTCAAGTGGCTAGTCGCTCTGGCTAGATGCTAACAGAATATTTCAATCGGCAAGTTTACATGACATATTTTTAGTCAGATCGGCCGTTTTATTCCGATTACTTATGTCAATATAAAGGGTGCAATCTGATCATTTTTTTTTTTTAATCCGAATACATTTTAGACCGATTGTGAAATTCTGTGCATGTAAACGTAGGTACTGAAACTAGTTTGGTGGATTCTCAAGATAGGAAACGCCAAGACATTCAGGTTCCTGGTCTCAGAACCTGCCAGAGCTCAAAGGCCTTCCTCTTTTTAAATAGCACTTTTCTCTTCTCCTTCAGTTATTTAGAACTCCGAGGCATGCAAGTAAACCTTGAGCTCTAAGAACTGAAGATGTCATTTCAAACATCGGAAGAACTTTATAGGCGGCTAAAGAAAACTGAGCGTAGGTTGGAAAAACGCTTTCAAACTTCTATTCGAAAGTTGATATTGCATAAGTCAGTTAGTCTGGTCATCAAATTCACCACAGCATTCAGCACAAAGCATTTCTTCTTTGCGAACAACAGGTAGTTGATCAGTGTTTATGTGTGAGCATTTCTGTGTTGTTTTAGGAGAGAAAAGGAGAGAAAAAGAGTGTGTGTGACAGCGTGAGCTGAGTGTGTATCTGTAGCAGAGATACTGTAGAAGGAGAGAGTTGAGGGTTTTGTCGTGTATTACCACAGTTACGAGTCTTCTGGCAGTGCGGTGGCCCGCCCTCCTCTGTCTTATTCAGTCAGTCCACGTTCTGATGCAGAGGAGGGGCGGTCAGAGGAACGCCCTGTCCAACATGCTCCTCTTTCCCCGCAGCTGTGACAATATCTGAAGAAAGTATTCCGTACTCCCTACGTGGGTTTCTGCTTACCCCGCCTCTTCCTCTCTCATCAGAGGTGGTATGCAGTGGCAGCCATATTGTAGTTCTTTTCTGAGTTTTGTCCTTTTTTTGGCTTCCTTCTATTTCTCAGCGAGCTGCGGGGTTTGGCATGCCAGCAAATATCAAAGAGGTTCAGTTCAGTCAAAACAAGCAACTTTCAATCAATGTCAGGACAGCACTCATCTGTTTGGGTTGTTGTTCAAGGTCTTGCAGATACTTGTGCTTTGGTTGTGGAATGCGCTGAGGGCAGTGTGGGAGTGCTGGTGGGTGCTGCTGTCAGCTGGTAGTGGCAGGTGAGCAGGGGAGGGCAAGATGTGGGCATCCAAGTCATCAATCACACCTTCCGTGGCGCTCAGATGACACAGGAGGAAAAGATGGAGAAACATGAGAATCAGGCTTTGTTGTAAGGGGGAGGATTTCCAACGGGTGTTTGTGTGTCGGATGGTTTAGCAGAGCATAAAGAGACAGAGCAGTTTAATTATTCAGTCACCCACATTTTTGCCGTTGTGTTTTCTGCCTAAAGGTCTTCCTATTTTATTTTCTTTTTAGCTTCCAATTTTTTCTCTTGCTCTTTTATTTTCTTTTCAACATTTTTCAGTACTGGAATATTAAGTGAACTTCCTGCAGGAAAATTTGAGAATTTAATCCTATCATTACTGCATGCAATGCTCCCAGGCCCATATTTTCTCAGCATAAAATCAAATGTTTCTCCCTGGGTGATTGGCAATTATCTAGAACCCTGCGCCTGTCCCATTTTACTGGACGCGCTTCCTGCCTGATTTATCCGCAAATAATTTAGCCAGTGCACACAAAGTGAAACCCTTACGCCTTCACTTGCTGCTAAAACTTTGAATAAATAGGGAGATATCCCTCCTTAAGACTTACCCACGTCTGAGTAAGAATCAGGCACCTTGTGGCGTGCCTGCTGTGCATTCCTCTAGGCTTATCTTACAAGCGCCACGCATGGGATCCTGTGGGGGTCTTTTGGTTGCCAGGCAAAAAAATCCTAAATAGCCTTATTCCTGTCCCATTAGAAAGCATTATAAAAATTTTAGGAGGAAGGTTAGATTTGCTTTTTACTTTTATACAGATTAACGTATTTTGTTTTATTCTAATTTTAATTCTAATTTTACTTCCTTTTAGAATTTTAGAATAAAAAAAAACTATTTTAGAATTTTAAAAGCAATTTTTTTAAGAATTATCTCACCATCTCAGGAGAAAAGGTGCAGGTTCATTTGGATCTCCCGCTGACCTCCAGGGACTCCAACGCCAGAAGTCCTCTGTCTCCCTAAAACTCCTAAACGGGGTGTTGAGTCTGGAACAACTGATTCCAGGCAGTACCGAATCTTCTGACGCTCGGTGTCCTCAGAAGATCAGTAAAGGGAATCTCCATGTCTGACACCAACTGTCAATGGAAAAACCAAACCTTAAAAAATTCATTGAACAAGGAATAACGAAGTGGCACTTCTATTAAGTCTTGCAAGAATTGATAACGGACAGAGGATACAATCAAACCAGTGTCTCAGTCTGCCCGTCCTGTTGTAAACAGGAAAACACAGACTTTTATAGCTCTTCATAGGTTGAGAAAATAGTTCACAATACAGAGGAGACAGGGATGATCTATTTGAATTTTTCCACTATCACCTTTCAGACAGAGTGGGGCAATAATAAACATATTTCTAAAGTACAGTATTTAATTAGATAATAATATTCAGGTTCATTCACGGTTCTCTACAGAATTCCCCTTTAACTAGTTAGATTTCTGATTAGGTTTTCTCTTGTTTCTTTGCTCATTTGATAATTAAAATATATTAGTGTGATCACAAATAGGTTTGCTATTGATTCGATCCAATAAAATCCTCAATTAAAGTGTAATATGAACATTCTGCTATTAAATATACAACCCCTGGCAAAAATTATGGAATCACCAGTCTCGGAGGATGTAACTTTAGTTGTTTAATTATGGCGAAAAAAGCACAGACATGACACAAAAATACAGTTATTCTAAGTGCCAACTTTCTGGCTTTAAGAAACACTAAAAGAAATCAAGAAAAAACACTGCGGTTGTCAGTAATAGTCACTTTTTTAGCTCAAGCAGAGGGACAAAATTATGGAATCACCGTGGAAATTTTAATTTCCAAAACTAACGCCTTCATCAGATTAGGTCTGCTGGTTAGTCTGCAGTTAAAAAGGAGTGATCACCCCTTGGAGAGCTGTTGCACCAACACAAGAGATGTCAATTGAAACAAAGGAAAGGATTATCAAACTTCTTAGAAGGTATATCATCATGTAATGTTGCAAAAGATGTTGGTGGTTCAGTCAGGTGTGTCCAAAATCTGGACCATGTAGAAACAACATGGGAAGGTTATTAAAGGCAAGCATAGTAAAGGCGACTGTGGCTCAGTAGGAAGAGTAGTTGTCTTGCAATCAGAAGGTTGTGGGTTCGATTCCAGCTTCCTCCTGCCATATGTCGTTGTGCCCCTGGGCACTTAACCTCAAGTATAGGTGTGTGAGCGTTAGTGAGTGTGATTGGGTGAATGTGGCTCTAGTGCAAAGCTCTTTGCGCGGGTTGTATGACTGGACTGGACTGCTATATAGGTTCAGTCCATTTACCATGGTCAAAACAGAAAACTTAAAGCAATATGTCTTGAAAACAGAAAATCCACAACAAAACATGGGAGGATCTGGATTCAACGTTTGTGACCAAACTGTTAGAAACAGCCTGAAGGAAATGGGATTTACATACAAAAAAGCTAAATGTAAGCCATCATTAACACTTAAACTGAACACGGTTAAAGTGGGTAAAGGAAAAACAATGGTGGACTGTGGATGACTGGATGAAAGTCATATGGGGAGGATGAAATGATTCTTCAAGATGATAATGCGTCTTGCCATAGACAAAAACTGTGAAAACATTCCTGAAAGAAAGGCACATATGGTCAGTGTCATGGCCTGCAAACAGCCCGGATCGCAATCTAATAGAAAATCTGTGGTGGAAGTTGAAGAAAATGCGGATCTGGCAAAAGCAATCAGAGAAAGTTGGAGCCAGATTGATGTCACTCATTAGGTGAGAGAGACTGCAAGTTGTTATAGAAGCCAGAGGTGGTACAGCAAAGTACTAGTGGTGTGTTGAAGTGGTATTTTGTTTGTTTCTTTTTTCATGATTCCATAATTTTTTGCTGCTTGAGCTAAAAAAGTGACTATTACTGACTACCACAATATTTTTTCTCAATTTCTTTTAGCGTTTCTTAAAGCCAGAAAGTTGCCACTCAGAATGACTGTATTTTTGTGGAGAAATGAGAAGGTTTTCGTTGCGGTAGTGCAGGGAAAAGTTAATAAAACTCAAGAGCGACTACAGTGAGGTTGAGGTTGATGGTGATGTGCCAGGCAGTGCCAAGCCGCTGCTGCTCTGCCATGAACAGCACACAGGCAAGAGATGAATTATTCTCTGACTAAAATTCTCCAATTAAGAGAATGAAACTATACACAGCCCATGACTTTATATGTCCCCATTCTGGAGGAAATAAAAAGACCTATTTGGCGTGCGGAGACCAGATGCCGACTGAGGAGACGCAGGAAGCGGTGTGAGCATAAGCAGAAGGAGTGTGTGTATATGTCAACGGATTGTGGTGCACAGACACACAAATTATACGGAAACACTGTTGCCCTAATGTTGAGTACCTGCTGCTGGATTTCCAACCTTTTTATCAGCTACGGGAGTTTTATATAGTCCACATCATGGCTGTTTATGTTCATCCGTGGGCTAATGCTAAGGTTACTATTGAAACACTGAGTGACATCATTGCCATGAAGCAGAGCAGGCTTCCTGACAGTGTTTTTGCTGTGGCAGGTGATTTCAACCACACAAATGTGAAAGATGTGTTGCCAAGTTTCCACAAAAATATAAAATTAAGAACAAGAGGAAACCAGACATTGGACGAGGTTTACAATAACATCCCCAAAGCATATAAGGCATGGGTGGACCCTCTCCTAGGACAATCTGATTTCCTCTCCGTGTTCCTGATACCACCTCACAGACCACTTATTGCTACATCAAAACCCAAGATTAAAATGGCGCAGAAGTGGACGGAGGAGGCCATTTCATCACTCCAGGATTGGTTTAAAGATACATGGTGGGAGGTGTTTGTGGACAGCGAACAGTACACCTCAGTATTGTCCTATATCAACTTTTGTACTGACCATGTGGTGACAAAAAGACAATCACTGTGTTTCCCAACCAGAAACCTTGGTTCGATAACACTGTCAGGAGGCTGTACGGAGCCCGCAACGCAGCCTTCAGATCTGGCCTCAGAGTCCTATAGACAGGCCATGTCTGCACTAAGCTTGGGCATTAAAGCAGAAAAGAAGCAGTACAAAACCGAGTTGAGTTTAAATTTAGGGACAATAACAGCTCTGATACGTGGCAAGGGATAAAGATGCTCACTAACTATAAAGCGTGTTGCACGGCCCCCACTACTCATGTCACCCTGTCAGACCAGCTCAACAGATTCTTTGCTCAGTTTGATGACAACTTTGGTGAACACCACCCCCTCAACACACCATTGGCCCCGCCACCTGGGACGTACACATAAGGACGTACACATAAGGACGTCGGGTCCTGACCGGGTTTCGGTTCTTTCACAAAGAACAGAACACAAGAATAAACTAAGAAACTAAAATCAGCAGGTGGGATTTCCCCCCACTCTTTGACGATCTCTGGGAATTCCCTAGCCACAGTGGTCACTGTAGGGGTGTGGACAAGGGTGGGACAGGCAGAGGCCTGTGGGAACCTGGACCCTAGGGGGATCCATGCCAACGCCTTGGCGTCTATCCTTTCCTTCGTTACATATGCAACACCACACATAAGCAGGGTCTTGAGGTGTGGGATAATTGACCTTACAGGCATGGGAGGTGAGCAACATGCAGGGGGTGCTGGGGGGTCTTTTTTTCTTAGTGCTGGGCGGTCTTGCTCCTGGGGAGTATGTGTGGGCTCTGGGATGGACCGGGTACTGGGCTTGACCAGTCCGGCAGGAGATGGTGCTGTGGCTGGGTTGGGGAGTTCGGAACCCTACATCTTACCCTATGCCCCTTTAGCCTGGGGGCTGCAACTCCAGTGCTTCACTAAGGGTATAATTCTGTGTAGTGCATATGGCTGCTCTAGGGTGATGCCTTGTACCCGTCTCCCTGGGGCTGCTGTGAGATTTCTGTAGCCGAGTGTACCTGTTCTTTGATGCTCCTTGGTGCTGAATGTTGCAGGCTGTCTATTGCTCTTACCATTCTTACTGTCCACCTCCAGGTGAAAAACTTGTTCACATATACCCACTCAACACAATCAAACTTACTTCCCCCCCCACCCCCCACACACACACACTCACACTCTTCTTTTAATAACTGTTGTGAAGACCTTGCATTGACTCTCGTTGACTTCTGTTGATTTCAGTTAATTTTCAACCTTTTCTATAGCCTAACCCTGGCCCTACCCCTAAACCAAACCATTACCAGTGCATGTCTAACCCTAAGCCTAACCTTAACTCATTTCACACCTTAGTCCTAAACCCCAACAAAATAGCAAGTGAGGACTATGAAACTGTCCTCACTTTGATGGTGAAATATGAAAAAGGGTCCTCACTCAGCTGCAAAAACAGGAGCACACACACACACGGGGTGCCGTTTGTAAAGTTACACTGTCAAAAATGGACAGCAATATTTAGGGTTATTTGGCCTGTTATAAGAGAAAAAAATGGGGGTTCATTTTTCAAAGTCATATTTTACCATGTCATTCTCACATTTATAAATCTCACAGTTCCAACCTAAATATTTAATTATCAAGTTGAATATTTAGTTTGATAACTATAATGGTTGAAGGTCATGCAAACACAGGTTACCATTGCACCAATGTGCTGGATCCAGTCTGCATTTAATAAAGTCAATTATGCATTAGGATTCTGTCTTAAGATATCCTTTCTGTAGAGCAAAACCTTCCTGACACAATAATGCTGACCCTCAACATATCAAATTAGATTGAAAGTGGCTTAAGGACAGCAAAGTGAAAGTGACAGCAAATGTTTAGGAGTGGCCAGCAAAAGGTCCTGATCTCATTCCTATAGAAAATTTGTTGCCAGATATAAATCAGTGATTGATCAAGGTGACCCTACTTACCTAACCCAGTTACACCAGTTCTGTCAGAAAGAATTGACCAAAATTCCAGATAAGTATTGTGAGAAGTTTAACCCAAAAATTTGTGAATTTAGAACTATGTATTCTGGTATTTAGTAAACAGAGATAATTTTGCTGATCCTACCGGTCTGATTTAATGTCAGTAAGATTAAAAAAGTTGTCTTTTTGTATAGGGGATATAAATATCCTTGTTTAACTGTGTAAAGATTATGATAGAAAGATCACCTGTATCCTTACTAGGCTGTTCAGAACAAAGACATAACACTTCTACACAGCAATGCTGTGTTAAAAGAAAGCCAATAAAGCCAGATTCATGTACAGCTAAGCAGTTCTGGTTTTCTTTCTGTGGTCCCCGAGTCAGAAAGGAGGTAAGGGGTGGAAGCCATCCATAAAACACAGAGTGGCTACATTCACATCGAAGAAATTGGGACAGTGTCAAAAAGATACAAAGGATGGTGACTGCACAGCAACTGAGTAACACGATGCATGACAAAACCTATTTGATGCTTGTTAAGAAACGAACCTGTCAGCATCTAGAGTTCTACCACACTCTGGTCCTGTTGGCAGGGTAGGAAAGACAATGAGTTAAGCAGATGAAAACCGCTCCTTTGATGACTCGCTGCGTTTTTTAATAATAGGTCCCTCTCAGAGCCCACAAGATGTAATTAGTGTTGCACAAACACTTGACAGGGACTTGAAAGCTGTGAATGTTGCTCTGACAAATAACACCTCATAGAAGTCTGTGTGTGACTGTGAGGAAAACCTGTCTGACTCAGCACCTGTTTGATAATTCAGACTGACAGGATTTGGCTTTAGCAGAGGGGAAGCAATTATTTCTGTTAAAGCCCTTCACTGAAACATAATCCCCATTTGGCCGGGTTGAGCAGCTGAGTAAATGTGTTTCTGGGAGTTTTACCATAAAGAGACTGTATTTCTATTTTTTGCAGCAAGAACCTCACGTTTGTGCTATTGGAACAAGAGCTTCTACAGCCATGATATGCTGTGTTGGTGTTGATTGAAGAGTTTAATTATCTAATTTTTAGATGGGGAAAAAATGCAGTTATTTCTCTGCAGCCCTTTTGGAAACAGGGGTGCATCATTGCATTCATTCTATCATTCTAGATATTTTATTCAAAGCAGACAAGCTGTTTTAGGTTCACGGCTACTATGTGTTTACTGTGTACAAGCCAACAGTTCTAACACAGGCTTTAACAGGTGTTCTTATGTCAACATAAATAATATTTACATTTTGAAATAAGATTAATATGTCACCTTATTGTTCAAGGGAATGTTCTGAAAAGAACAAATTCTTAGATGTCCTTAGAAGTCATAACCCATGTTTTTATATATACACTTGAGACTTGACTTGGAAAAGAATGACTCATGAACATCTCTGAAAAATAAGAAAGTCAAGTACTTAAAAAGCAATTCTTACTTTCTTCTCACAAAATCAGCCCTTGCAGACCAAATCACTCTCAAAACAAAAATTAGAAGAATTGATATAATGTTAGACCATGAATTTTATTTTTGAATACAGTAGTTAGCTCTGTTTGTCTCATGTTCTACTTTTAACCTCTTTTAATTTCTTTCCCAGGAGTCTACGCCTTTGGCCTCTTTACCGTTGACATCTTCGTCAATGCAGGGCAGGTAGTGACAGGAAACCTGGCCCCCTACTTCCTGACTGTTTGTAAGCCAAACTACACAGCACTTGGCTGCCAACAAGCCCTGCGCTACATCAGCCATCAAGAGGCCTGCACAGGGAATCAGGATGATGTCCTGCGGGCCCGCAAGACTTTTCCCTCAAAGGAAGCTGCTCTCAGTGTCTATGCTGCTCTCTATCTTGCTGTGAGTTCCTGTTTCTTATTTGTGGGCCAAACTAATGATACTCTGATCAGAGTTACTTTATGTTTAGTAGTGTATTTATGCTGTTTTCTAAAGAGTGTTCCTTTTTTTCTCTATGGTCTTCTCAGTTACACTGACCAGCTGCTTTATTAGGTACATGGGTTCAAGTACTGTATATTGTTAACTATAATATTTGACTGAACAGGCTGAAGGTTCTGTCTAATGTTTCATACAGTAGACATTAGACAGGAATGATGGAGAATCTGCATTATTAGTTTTTCCTTTTATACCTTTGATAGGACATTCTCTGTCAGGATTGACAAGTTCTCCTGTGGTTACACCTGACTAACCTGTGGGGTTCCACAAGGTTCAGTTCTGGGTCTATTGTTGTTTTTTCATATTATTGCATTAGCTGGCATCATTCAATAGTTTTCTGACATCTGGTACTGCGTCTCCTTGGATGACATTCAGTTGTAAACGTCAAAAGTCTTACCAGATAAACTGTC
Organism: Crenichthys baileyi; assembly: GCA_036173005.1. Lineage (NCBI taxonomy): Eukaryota > Metazoa > Chordata > Actinopteri > Cyprinodontiformes > Goodeidae > Crenichthys > Crenichthys baileyi. The sequence continues at coordinate 608,171 of JAHHUM010000909.1, forward strand.
CACCCTAGTCCATGGTTTAACAAGGATCAGTCACTGGGTCTCCTGCAATTGTCTTGTTTTAAATGTCACCAAGACCCTGATAATAGCGTCTGCTGAATTACATCACAAAATCGAGCAGGCGACAGTTTCATTTTGTTAAGCACCCAAGTCCAGTGTATGAAAGCTAGGAGTTATATTTAATTATCAAGTTTAGCATCTAAACATACAATGAAAAACAGCATCAACCTGCGTCTAAACTAGCTTCTCATTTGTGAGGCAGGAGTGATATTTGGACTTTATGAAGTTCATGCTGGAGAAGATTTGCTCACATAAATATGTTGAACCAACGATGGACAGGACTCCAAATGGATACATTTTCAAGTTCATATAAGTGTCGGGAATGGCACTCCGTGTTTCAAAAATATGTTTTTCAGGTTTGGGGAGGTTTTCAAAATCATTCTATTTGTGCTGTTTAGCAAGAGTGGTCTTCTGGCAAGTGAGTCATTCGAGATCTGCTGTCAGGCTTTTGAACTTGGAAACCCGTAAGTCTTTATCCGCTATGTCGGCCAGTTCTATTTCAAGATCAGGCTGACTTATCCCTTTAAATGCGGATATGTTCAGCAGGGAAGTGGTAGGGGTTTGTCCTGTAACTGCTGGGTTGCTGGTTTGAACCCCGCTCTGTCTGTCTCAGTTTTTGTATCCTTGAGCAAGACACACCATATGGAGCTAAATTGGGGCCATAAAGTTTGTTCAAACGAAAAAAATTTGAACCTGAAAAATAAAAGTTTGTTCAAACGAAACAAATTTGAACCTGAAAAATGATTTTGAACCTGCCCCAAGAAAATGTGAAAACTGGACTCTGGTTTCGGTTTCTGGTGCAAATCTCAGAGAGATGCACTGCGCACCTCTCTGCTGGATGCCAGACACAAACGGAGATTTATATATATATATATATAATATATATATATATATATATATATATATAAAAAACGGTGGTTCACTTTAATGGCTAAGGTGAACCACCGTTCCACTAAGCCAGCGGTCCACCGGGGATTTCCCCGGTTGCCCATATGCCAGTTTGCCCCTGGCTGTGAGTCACTTCACTAAATGAAGACCAAACAGATCAAATATGCACCAGAAATCGAAACCCGAGTCCAGTCCATGTGAAAACAAGTCCAGACTTAATTATGCAAGGATATTCGGAAAATACCGGCTCGTTTTGCATCTGGTTTCATTCCCGCCGCTTAGTCTAGCGATTCTTTTGCTTTATGTTGAGCGCATGGGAAATTTCCAACACAGACTTAAAATGCTGTGCAAATCAGTCAAGATCATATTTTCTCCTCTGAGATTCGCGCCGGGTTTTCACATAAGCTGCTTCTATCGGTGAAGCATATCTTTCAAAACCAATCACATATATATATATATATATATATAGAATATCAATGATGTATTACAGATAATTCCAGTTCCCACGGTCCCTGAATGCAACAGCTGGGAACATGTTGTTCAGCCTGTGTTGAGCTGTCAGTCATGATTCCGCACCCCTGTGATCTGAGGCCCCGCCCCCCACGCCAAAACAGGGCCAAAAGTTTGAAGCCGAAAAAAAAATCTGCAAGTTCGAAAAAAAAACTTGAATCTGAAAAGTAGTTTTGAACTTTCTTTTTTCCAGTTTCACATCTGTTTTTTTTTCAGTTGCAAAACTTATTTTCCAGTTTTCACATTTTCTTGGTTCAGGTTCAAAATAATTTTTCAGGTTCAAATGTTTTTCTTTTGAACAAACTTTTATTTTTCAGGTTCAAATTTTTTTGTTTGAACAAACTTTATGGCCCCAATTTAGCTCCATACACCCGCGCCTCTAGCAGCCTCACTTCTTCAGACATTCACATCCCCGTTAGTGTGTGAATGTGTGTATGAATGGGTGAATGACTGATTGTAATGTAAAGCGATTTGGGGTCTCTGGGGACTTGATAAAGCACTATAGAAGTGCAGGCCATTTACATTTTACCTACAGGTAAAGGCCAGGACTATAGACGTGGATGTGGATTTGACTCAATAAAATAATTCCTTGGCCAAAAAAGTGGCTAGAAATATAAATTAGTGATAGATAGTATATTATATATATATATTTATTTATAGATATATATATTTATTTTTTTTTAATCCAGTAGTGGTTTAAATTTTTATTTAAACCACTAATTTTCAAATCATATTTTTTATTGAACTCTATTTTTTTTCTTTATTTAATGCAAGTAAATTTCTTGCTGTTGTATTTTTCCTAGCCCTTTTTTTTCTTTCATATTTATTACCACTCACATATATTTAAAAAATTCATTAAACTCTGAAATACGTTATTTATCCCAAAGGGAAATTAAATATTGTTGTAGCTCATATTATGCAGGTTTCTTCAAAGAGCCGTTGTAGATGCTGATGGCTGTGGGCAGGAAGCATCTCCTGTAGCGTCTGTCTTACAGCACATCTGAAGAGGCCTCTGGCTGAAGACACTATGTTGTTGTAGGACAGTCTGATGAAGAGGATGCTCAGGGTTCTCCATAATGTTCTTCATTTTATGAAGAATCCTTCTTTGTACAATGATCTCCAGAGGTTCTAGAGGAGCCCCCAGAACAGAGCCAGCCTTCTTTATCAGCTTGTTGAGCTTTTTTAAGTCCCTGGTTCTGATGCTGCAACCCCAGCAGATGATGGCAGAAGAGATCACACTCTCCACAACAGACTTATAGGAGATATGCAGCATCTTGCTGCAAACACTGAAGGACCTAGGCTCCCTCAAGAAGTACCGTCTGCTCTGTCCCTTCTTGTAGATGGCTTCACAGTTGCATCTCCACTCCAGTCTGTTGTCCAGGTGAATACTGAGGTATTTATACTCCTCCACCAACTCCACTTCTTCTCCCATGATGGAAATAGTGTTTGACCTATTCTTGTTTCCATCTCTGATCCACTCAACGACTGCAGAATCATCTGAGTATTTCTGCAGATGACAGGAGTCTGTCTGGTCCTGGAGGTCTGAGGTGTACAGAGTGAAGAGGAATGGTGAGAGTACAGTCCCCTGTGGTGCTCCTGTGCTGCTGACTACCTGGTTAGACACACAACCCTTCAGTCTCACAAACTGCAGTCTGTGTGTCAGGTTGTCTTTGATCCAGGAGATTGTTGAGGCCTCCATCTGAGTCTTCTGGAGTTTCTGACAAAGCAAATCAGGATAAATTGTGTTAAATGCACTGGAGAAATCAAAGAACATGATCCTCATGGTGCTGCTGGCTTTGTCCAGATGACAGTGGGTTTGTTGAAGCAGGTGTAGATGGCATCTTCAACTCCAACTCCACAGCGATAAGCAAACGGAAAGGGGTCCTGATAGTTTATTGTTTGCTTACTCAGGTGGGCCAACAGGAGTCTCTCTAGGACCTTCATGATGTGGGATGTCAGGGCAACATATAGTCAATGAGGACTGATGGGTGAGTTTTCTTAGGTACCGGAACAAGGCAAGAGGTCTTCCACAACACTGGAACCTTCTGGGACAGGCTAAGATTGAAGATGTGCTGCAGAATCCCGCAGAGCTGCTCTGCACAGGCCTTCAGGACTCTAGGGCTGACACCATCTGGACCTGCAGCCTTTTTCTGGTTCCGTCTCTCCAGTAGTCCTTTGACCTGTCTTCTTGAGACACGTTTTCTTTCCTCAAAAATATATTATTTTTTAAATTACTGTCCTTTTATTTCTTAACCACATACATATTTTCTCCTCTAAATATTACCCTGTAGTATTTTTTACCCGACGGTTTTCCATGAGCCCTTTTATTTCCCTTCTTTTTTACATGCCTCTGTCTCTGTATTGTCTTTTCCTCCTCAACATGCTCTTGGAAATGTGAATACGAGCTGGGCGGGACTGAGATAGAGGGACGGACCAGCGTCACCGCCTCAGTTTCTCTCCTATTGGCTGAGGTCAAGCCTCTAGGAAGTAGCTGCTGAGCCTCAATATGACGGCCTGGTTCTGAAAAGGAGCTAGCAGAAACGGCTAACTTCTGTCATGTTGCTAACAAGTCAGGAGCATTGTGGATTTAGTGGTAGATGCCGCTGTTAGTCGGGATAGTTGACTGTATCCTGTTGACTCTAACTGAGAGAACAAGGCATTTAAGGTTTTCTCTTAAAATAGAGATATGATAGATGAAGTGTAATATACACTGCAGAAGACATGATATGAAAATATATACTATATAATATGCTGTAAACGGTGAATTTGTACAAGGAGATAGCCCATATGTAAATAAATATGTATATATGTTACATGGCTATCAGAGGATGTAATGATAAATAACAGCTTCAAAGTGAATAAATTACAGTTAAAGGATGAATAAAATTTGAAATTGCAATAAATACAGCTTAGTACTGCTTTCTGATGAGATGAACAAAGTACACTTTCTGGTATATGTTAATTTTTTATTGTTACTTTTTTAAATAAGTACAATATCCAAAAAGATCTTTTTCAGTTTAGAGATGAGCTTTTTTATTGCTCTGTTAACCTCCTGATCTCATACTTTAGGCATCATGTTCATGTTCAGTATTTACACAAAGGCTCTAAATGTTGTTGATTGTCTGGTTTCATACATTTTGTACTGGAGTCTACTCAAGGCCTCTCCAGTCATGTATGCATGGCTTTGGACTGCCAGTGACTTCCTGCGCGGTGGGGATAGCAGATTGCCTCTGTTATCTAGGTCATTTAGCAAAGGCCATTTTGTGTTTACAGCTCAGCAGCACACACACACACACACACACATCCAGACAATTATGGAGCTCCAATGAAATTGTGATTACTTCTCCTCTCTTTGTCTGTTCAGTGATGCCGGAGTTAAAAACCTAATCCATGGCATTGGAGAGAGAAACCTGTGATTTATCCTCCCAAAACCTTATTTTAAGATGATGGTTAATATCTCACTTTAATCATTTGGGTTATTGGATAATTGTTCGCAGCAGCATTGACATCAACCATGTTGGAATTCCTGTCTTTTAACGCAATTTTCTAAATCGCTAATTTTACATTTAAGCAAAGTAATCAGTGAAACAGTAAAAGTAAAAGAACAGCAGCACTTTCTAAGTCACTGAATGCACAAATCCATTATCTTTAGATAGCTTGCAGTGGTGGAAGTGCAGTCCTACTGTGTGCTTTCAGCTAACATAAGCAGACCTGCAGGGGATTTCCAAAAGAAGCTTCAACAAACTCTGAGTTGACTTACGTAGGAAAGATTCCATTTCTATATATCGAGTTCAGCCAACTCTGAGTATCTAAACTTTGAGTTTAGTGCATTATGGAATTCTGTAAGCCATCATCAATATTAGAAATTCAGTTGGGGTTGGTGGATTTTACCAATCAGACATGCGAATTATTGCAACTAAATTACTTATACTATATAGTTTGATAATACAAAGTCCAACTGACTGTGGAAATATTTGTAACATTCTTGTGTTGGTTGCAGTAATACTATGAAGATTTTTAATACCCAAAACAAGCATTTTACCACAAACCAAAATTATAATTTAAGATGCAATTCAAGGTTATACAATCACACATTTGACTCCATCCAACACCAGGCAGCAGCCAGGAACTTCTCAATGGAGCAGGGATCAGAGACGGGTCATGTGAACCCGGGCTCAAGTTCTCCAGATGGACCATTTTAAAACTTTGTTAAGGTCCTAGCTCAGAGACTGACTGAAGCATAGACTGAGAGGGCCGTCAGGGATGCTCCCCAGTAGGTGTCTGAGAAATCCACCTGTAAGCATTGTGGATCCATTTAAATATGTAAAACAGAAAAAAAGAATACATTTTGTCCAGAGTTTTAGGCTCTTAACTTGGCTGTACTTTGAAGAGCCGGGAGTGATGTACCGGTTCACACCACTTCCAACTCCCAGGTTAGTTTTGAGCTGCATCACAATTGTTCATTACACTGCAAAGAATGATGGTAGTTTTAGCATATTGTGTATTGTGATTTATAAGTTTGTTAATATACCTGGATGTACATTTCCTCCAGGAGCAGTGATAAGGATGGTATAAGAATGGCAGCCCTGGGAAATGAAAGCTTAAAAGATGAATGACCCCAGTCTGAGGTTTCACACAATGTCTGATGTAATTAAATCTAATTTAAAACAGGCGCATCTGACTTCAGAGGATTTAACACCAAACAGCTTAGTGAAATCCTGTGTCTTATTGGTTTGTGCCCAGGTAGAACTCGTCATGATTGGATCAAGGCATTCAGAACAGTGACTTCTCATTGATCAACACACCGCTGTCTAGCTGCATCACCAATATTATCCAGGCAGAAACTAGTTGCATACAAATGTAGAGCGGTGGCTGGAAATGATCTGGAGATAATTTCTAAATTAAACATCCAGTTTGGGTCAGCAAATCCTTCTGCAGCATGAGGCATTACAAAATCATTCTGCTATAATATACAGTGCTGAATGAAAATGTTTTAGATCATCAAACAAATGCAAATATTAGTGAAAACAAAAAGCAGTTTTTAAGTGAAGATTTTTATTAAGAAGGGGCTGTTCTGCTGACTCAGGAGCTGGAAGACTTGCCTTGATAAATGGAATCATGTATTCTGCGGTCAACCAAAACACCCTGAAGGAGAATATCCGGTCATCTGTTCATGACCCCAGGCTGAGGTTCACTTGGGTTCTACAGCAGGAGAATGATCAAAAAAAAAAAAAAACAGCAGGTCCACCTTTGAATGGCTTGTGAAAAAGAAAATAAGGACTTTGAGGTGGCTTTGTCAAAGACCTGACCTGAATCCGATTGAGATTACCTTAAAAAGGCATTTCATGCTAGAAAACCCTCAAATGTGGCTGAATTACAATGATTCTACAAAGATGAGTGGGCCAAAATTCCTTCACAATGTTGAAAAAGATTTACTGCAACTTTTCGCAAACACTTGATTGATGCTGCTGCTGCTAAGAGCTGCCCAACCAGGTATTAGGTTTAGAGAACATTACTTTTTTACACAGGACAATGTAGTTTGGATGTGGGTTTTCCCCTTCATAATAAACTCGTAAATAATTTAAACACTACATTTTTTGTTTATTTGTGTTATTTTTGTCTAAGATTTAAATTTGTTTGATGATGTGAAACATTCACATGCGACAAACATAGAAAAAAATTAAAATCACAAAGGGAACAAACACTTTTCTCCCTAAATCTGCTTAGTGTAATATCCTTGTACTCCCTGTGTTTTTACTCCGAGGGTTTCAGTTGTAGCTTGTCATATCATTGTTTGTGCATAGACAGGTTTTCTTGGGGTCAGATTTTGTGTTTAAAGTTAAAAATCCTTTCTTCACATGCCCACCTCTGGATTTTTACCAGCTTTTATTTTATATATTTAATTATTTATTTTATTTTATGCAGTTGTTTACATTCCCTTGTCTCACTTTAAATGTCAAGTATACATTAGAGCTCAGTCATAACAGGATTGTGACATATGTGAAGAGAAATGTTAAGATGCTGATATTTCTGTCTCAGTATGTACATTCTAATTAGGTTAGCCAGCAGGTTTTTGTGTGCTGTCAAACCCTAATAGCATGTGATAGGTGTTAATAGCCACACTGATTCAGCTGGAGAAATCAGCTGAGCATACTAAAACGCAGTCATTCTGTTTTATCACACCTCTGTCACATATTACAGAGGAAGCAGTGCAACCAGTTCTTTCTAAGAATCCAAACACAGAAAGAGTTTTGTGCTGTTTAAATGACAGAACCAATCTAGTTAAAAATGAGGATTTTACTTGGTGCTAACCCATGTAGGCACATGGAAGTTTCTTTGTTTTTTTTTCTCTGTTCATCACCATTAGTTTAGGACATTAATCCTGACAGCACCACTACAAAACATGGCCATTCAGAGACCTTTAAAGTGGTGTGTACTCAAAATGAAAAAAAAGACACATAATAAGGAATAAAAATCCAAAAAAAATAATGCATCATAAAAAAAAAAATGTTTCTACTGAAACCAGATTATAGTCTAGTATATAGAATGTTTCTCTGTTGCCCATTAAAGGTTCATTCTACAAATAATGAAGTGAAAAACTGGTAAACAGGTACATCTCGGTGAATTGAAAACTTAATTTGTTTAGTAATAATTCTGGCTTACATATAATGAACCAAAATTCAGTTTCTCAGAAAGTAGAATATTACATTACACCAATAAAAAATATTTTTAACACAGAAACATTGTTATGACTTACACAATCTTACAGGTAACTGCTGAATTGTCAGTTACCCTCCACTAAAACTGGCCCTGCCATGATTAGTAATATATGTGGAGACACACGGCATACCATAGAATATACGCACACATTGTGTTGTGTTAAAAATTTTAAATAAAGCACAGTAGACTACATGGAAGAGAGTAGCCATGTTAAAAATATACCAGTGGGCACGGCGCTCTTGGTGTCGGGGGTTAAGTGCGTGACCCATGTATGGAGGCCTTAGTCCTCGACGCGGCCGTCCGGGGTTCGAGTCCTGACCCTGGCAACATTTGCCGCATTTCTTCCCCTTCTGCTCACCCCCATTTCCTGTCTGCCGACTTTCAGAAAATATACTGGAAAAAATAAAGTTGCTGCGAAATACTAGTGCCACAGGGAGAAAATTCTCCTATTGAATAAAATGGTGGCACATTAATGTAGGAAAAAACAAAAAGAGAATGTGTGAGAGAAAAAGAAATGTAGAGCACAGCCCCACAGTTTTAAAGTCCTTAAACTGGCACCATGTATCTCACAGAATAAACTTTAAAATACTCCTGCTAGTTTTTTATGAATGCATAGCAGATTTGCTGTCAATGTATCAGCCTCCCAGATTACTCAGGTCTTCTGGTTCAGGTCTTTTCTGCATCCCCAGGACCAGAACCAAAAATGGAAAGGAATGTACAAGTGGATTGAATGACTTGATCTCTGTCTGCTTTGATTTTAGAGAATTGACTTTGTAAAGAAGACAACATGCTATGATTGGCACTATATAATTAAACTAAACTGAAGACTGTAAAAGTGCTGAAACTCTGTAAATTAAGGTTAAAATCCATTTGTTTGAATGCAATTTTTTGCAATTTTTAACTGGTCTTAAGATTTTGATCAGGAGAGTGCATATATTGATACTGACTACATATAAATATCAAATCAGATGTTACAATCAAACAGTTACTCAGTACTTGAGTAGTGATTTTAACAAATACTTTTTATGTTGAAGTAGCACTACTCTGCCATGAGTACAAATTTTGGGTGTTCTGCCCACCTCTGCTTCACTATGATAAAAACAATAACTTTAGGGCAATCTAAAATAGCACTGTAAGTTGGACTGCTCAGCATTATTCGAAAACCACGGCAAATGTGGGCAAATCTCTCTCACTTCCCTCCCCGCACATACAACAGCCTGCATGAAACATCTGTCTTTATATTAAATTGTATATAATGGTGACACATGCCATCTTCTTATAGCACGAAGATAGCTTGTTTTTGCTACGGTGAGGTTTCTCCTTTTGACGACAAAATATTGTGTTTTTCATGCTTAATTCATTCAGCTGGTTCTAACGTTTTCAGCTACATCTTACCCGGCTGTTAGTAGCTAACATGACCTCCTCCTCAATCTGGCCCTGCTGTGTCTAGTCTCCATTCTCCTCCTCCTCTGAATCCAGAGTCTTGAAGGTTACATCTTCCTCTGTTCTACAGCTGTGTGTCTCCCCAACAGCCTGTGCACTTGTGGTGCCAAACATGTCGGTAATTTTTGCACATTTCGCTGCATCTTCTCTACGCCCTTCTTGCGTTTCTTTGGTTTGTCAATTTTCTGAAGCCTCAAGCAAGGCTTGTGCCATAGATGAGGCCTGAGGCGCAGGAGTGAAGGCCACTAAGGCAGCAACGGGGATGGGGAAATTACATCTAAAGGGGCTGAGATGAGAGGGAAGACAACATCAACTGGGGCTGCCTAAATCTTTAGGCTACATGGAGATTGTCGGGCAAACAGAAAAGTTCGGCAAAGGTATCTTTTTGGTGTCCTCTGCCTCTGCTAGCAGTTTCACTGGACCGAAGGAGGGAGGCATATGAGTTTGTTTCCCTAGATAATCTAGATAGTCACTGGTGACTGCCTAGATAATCTAGGCACAATTGAAAGAAATGAGCCAAGCTCTGACATTATTAAACAGCAAAACTCTGTACACACACAATGAATTCACAGAATTTCTTAAAATACAAGAATTTATTAACAAAAATAAGACAACTCAAAGTCAAACATATTTCAATCAACAAACTCTTTACTATGCTAAAACAACCCAACTAAACTACCAAGCAGAATGAAAGAATAAGGAAGACTAATGGGCTACAGTATGTTTACAGTATAAACAAGTGAATCAGAGATGGTTGAAAACCATGACCAAAAGAGTGATGTAATATTACCATGCTATGTTATTTATGCTTGAGAACCAAGGATTATCTTGGAGAATCTGGAAATTAAGTGGAGTTAGTCTTGGAACCATCTTAGACAAATTTTGGTATACCTTTAAACAACCAATCACAATGCAAGATCAGATAAAACATTATTTTAATAAAATAACATTTTAAAGAATGATTTTCTGAATAAAACCAACCTTCTGGATGAACAACTCTCAACAGGTGCTTAAGTAGCTGCCTTTATTTATTATAATAATATTTAAGGAAATATTATTTCGAATAACAACCAAAACATTCTGGATAAATGGGTCTTAATGGTGTTTAATTAATTCAATTCAATTCAGTTTGTTTATATAGCGCCAATTCACAACACATGTCGTCTCAAGGCACTTCACAAAAGTCAGGTACATACATTCCAATTAATCCTAACCATTGAACAAGGCACCCCACAAAGGGTCCCACTGATGGTCATTTGTTATACTAAAACGAACAAGGATTGGGATACCTCTCTCTGTCAGATATGAACCCTAACCATTGGAAAAAGAGGGGAGGTCATACATGTAGCAGAATGGAGGGTGTGTTTGCACCTCAACCATAACTGAGTCGGTTTAAGGCTAAACCTGACTCCCCATAACTCCATCCAACAGGTAGGGATGGAAGGCTCCCTCCCTGATAACTAAGCCACTCTAACTAGAAGCTTTATCAAAAGGAAAGTTTAAGCCTAGCCTAAAAAGTAGACGGGTGGCCGCCTCACGGACTAAAACTGGAGCTGGTTCCACAGGAGAGGAGCCTTGATACTAAAGATCTGCCTCCCATTCTACTTCTAGAGACTCTAGGAAACCACCAGTAAAACCTGCAGTCTGAGAACGGAAGTGCTCTGTTAGGAAGTATTGGAACAATCAGATCTCTGATGTATGATGGAGCTAGATCATTAGGGCTTGTAATGTGAGGAGGAGAATTTTAATTCTATTCTGGATCAAGGAGCCAATGAAGGGAAGCTAAAGAGGGGAAAATAGATTCTCTCTTTTTAATTTTCATCAGAACTCTTGCTGCAGCAATTTTGAATCAGCTGAAGGCTTTTAACTGCATTTTGTGGACATCCTGATAGTAAAGAATTACAATAGTCCAGCCTTGAAGTAACAAATGCATCAATCCTGGACAGGATATTTCGAATTTTGGCAATGTTTAGCTGCCTTTATTTATTAAAATAATATTTAAAGAAAGATTAAGGAAATAGTAAAATAATATTTAAGGAAACATTATTTTAAATACCCAAATTTTTCTGGATAAATGGGTCTTAATGGTGTTTAATTAGTTATCATGTTTAGTAAAATAACATTTAGGGAAATATTACTTCCTAGATTGGAAACTAACAACCTTCCTGGGTAAATGATCTTCAGCAGACTCATAAACTGGGAGCACGTGTTCTTACCAGTTAGCGGTTGGAGCTAAAAAAGAAACTTATAGCTTGTCATCAGAATCAAACACATACCTTTAAAATACCACTAATAAAAGGGTTAAAATGCATAAGCGTGGACGGCGCGTTATGGCCGATCTTCTGTGTTTAAAAATCACCCTTTGAAAAATTTAGTTTTAACTTTAAAAACACAAACACAGAACACATAAACTGTGCACATGCACTGAGCAGCTAATCTGATAGCACTAAGATAGCTGAGTTTGTTCTGCCAGCCCGGGCATAATTACACGCAGAGCGGTGTGCTGTGTTGCGGTACCTCTGTCCTTCAGACCGGGAAAAACTGCTCCACTTGGCATTGTAGAGACAGGGTCTCTGCTGGGAACTCTCTAGAACACAGTTTTCTTCTGTAGACCTGAGAGAAAAAAGTCAAGCCATGCTTGCACCTTAATTACCCTGTTCATGAATGAATACCAGATACACAAACAACAATTAACTTAATCTTAACTTAATGAGTATGATCGCGTGATCGTATGACACTCTTGGATCCAGTTTAAAGAATTATGTCTGTTTGCCAGCAAAGAGACATTAACGTGCTGTGTCTCTCCTTCCAGTTCCACTGGGGACCTGCATGGAAGAGGTCAGTTTGTGGAACGCGGCGTTTTTATTCAAACAGTGACGTCACAGAAAGTCCACTGTTACTCCCTTCTTGTTTCTGTTCCTGTCTGTGCTGGAAGTAGGTTAATGCGATTTATTTTGAAAGTTCCAGAAAAGTTCTGTCCGGCCTTTAATGTTGTAACCTATGGCCGAGTCCCCAACAGTGCATGCTTAGTAAGGTGAACGTTGTTGGACCAGAATAGTTTGATTGTAAGAGGGACTATTGGTTTAATAAATTTTCACAAAGAGACAGCATTTGTGTTTATGTTGTGTAGGAGTTATTATCTGTCAAGAGAATGTTAGAATCCCACCATTAGGTGAAATGGCTGATGACACAGTGACATTTGGCGTGGTTTTGGTTAATACTTATTAATTATTAATGACAATTAACTAATGGTAATTATTAAGTGCTGTGAGCCCAATAGTCACACCACTAGAGTGTATCTCTGAATTTTATTCGTAGGAAATTATTTTTGGTTAGAATTTATTTCTTCTAACTATGATTTTTAATTATAGTTTTTGATAAATATTTATAATCAATAATCTTAAGTCCTGACAAGTGGGTCCCATCACTGTTAGGTATGAGACCTACCACAGAGGACACCTCTGTGGTAGGTGTTTAGAACGGTTCACATAAGAGGTAGATTAGTTGAGAAATGAAAAAAATCTAAATGTTTGTTTAATGATGTTTGGTTTTATTTGTGTTGAGAAAACTCAGCTACAGTAAGTGCTACCAGACTAGCTGCAGCTAATCATGTGTTCTGTGTTGTGTTTTTAAAGTTTAGATAACTTTATTTAAAGGGTGGATTTTAAACACAGATCGGCCATAACACGCTGTCAACGCTTATGCATTTTGATCCTTTTATCAATGGTGTTTTAAAGGTACATGTTTGATTTTAAAGGGATGATGACAAGCTATAAGCTTCTTTTCTTGCTTTCCGGTAACTGCTAAGGTAACACAAGGCTTATGAGTCTATTAAGAATCATTTATCCAGTAGGTTGTTAGTTTCCCAAGTAGGAAAATAATATTTCCCTAAATATTATTTTACTAAATGTGACGTCTTATTAAACACCTTTAACACTAATTTATCCGGAAAGGTTTGGTTCTTATTCAGCATAAAATTTTTTCCTAAATATTCATTTCCGTTTTTTTTTTCGTTTCCAAAAATATATCTTTGTGGGAAAAGTGGGGAACAAAGAAAACCAGTTCAGTTTTAGTTTTTTTATTTTTGGGCCAAATTTACACAAAATTTTTTCTCAAGGCACTTCAAAAGTCAAAATTTAATCGAATCTAAATTTTTAAATCAGGACTACATTCCATTAATTCTAACTATCAACAGTGGGGAGTTTTAGATTTTATTATTTATTTAAGGTTTGGTTTTTAAAAAATTTCTATTTAAAAATTTTCCCAAGCAGATTGCAAATACTTTTTAAATTGTTCAGCAATAATATTAAAAAGTTTTTCTACCTAAGGAAACCCAGCAGATTGCAAATACTTTTTTAATAGTTCAGTAATAATATTTCCTTAAATATTTTTGTACTAAATAAAGGCAGCTAAGTAAACATTGTTGAGGATTAGTCATCCGGAAGGTTGGTTTTATTCAGCAAATCATTCTTTAAAATATTATTTTATTAAAATAATGTTTTATCTGATCTTGCATTGTTAATAGTTATTTGAAGGTATACCAATTATTGTCTAAGTTAGTTCAAAGATTAACTCAACTTTATTTCCAGATTCCTCTTGATAAACCTTGGTTCTCAAACATAAATAACATTGAATGGTAATGTTGCATCACTTCATTGGTCATGGTTTTCAGCAATCTTTGATTCACTTGTTCATATTGTGTATAGTTGGTCTTGCTTATTTTTTCATTTTGCTTGGTTGTTTAGTTGTATTGTTTTTCTATAGTAGAGTTTAATTGAAATATGTTTGACTTAGAGTTGACTTGTTTTTGTTAATAAAGTCTTGTATTTTAAGAAATTGTGTAAATGTATTCCATGTGTGTCCAGAGTTTTACTTTTCAGTAATGTCAAAGCTTGGCTCACCTCTTTCCCTATTGTTCTAATACCACCACCTTATTGGGCTGGTATTCACCGGGCAACACTTAACAGACTGAATTATTATTTAATTAAATAATATTTGTGTGTTGCCCTGCGACGGACTGGCGACCTGTCCAGGGTGTACCCTGCCTCTTGCCCGTAGACTGCTGGAGATAGGTACCAGCTTCCCCACGACCCACTATGGAATAAGCGGTAGAAAATGACTGACTGACTGAATATATTCATAATAATAATCACAACAGTTGGTTTAGGTTTAGACTTTATTTTTATTAAAGTCTATTCCATTTCACTGCACCTGCCTACTGCCAGCACTGTGGTCCTCTCATGTATCCCTCACATACGCACCACTGCTACAAAACCAATAACCCAATAATGCGTCTTGTTTTCATGGTGCACTATGCAGACAAACTCAGTACTAATGAAGATTCACTCACATTGGCATGTTGAATGCTTGAAGTGGTTGACATTGCTGGGTAGTTAGCTCTGTTTATTGATTAATTCAGCTTGTAGTTAACACCTAGAGGCACTCATAGGCTGTGTAGAGAGAAAAGAACCTTCAAGCCTGATATGGTCAAGTGATAGAGCCTGTAGCTGTCTGTTCTCTATGCTGATCCCATCAGGTGAAAATACTTCTACTACTTCATATAAATGCCAGCAATAATACACAGGTAAAACACTATCTCCCTTAAATATTTTGGTACAGATTTGGCTTAGTTGGTGCTATATGTTTTTTTTTCTGTACACATCCTGCTAAATGATTCTGGAAATGTTAAACAGTTTAGAAAATGTTCTTCTTCTGAATCTATTGCAGATGATTATTACTACTTTATTAAGACTTTTACAGTTGCAACAAATTAAAGTCAGCATTTGGAATAGTTATATATTCTGTTCCCCAACAGTCTAAATGCCCTACCACAGAGCATACCATGTTAAGTAATGTTATTATTTTTTGTTTGGGAATTGTGCTTTGTGGACTTGGAGAAGGCGTTCGACCGTGTCCTTCAGGGAATCCTGTGGGGGGTACTCCGGGAGTATGGGGTACCAGGCCCTTTGATACAGGCTGTTAGCCCCCTGTTTGATCGGTGTCAGAGCTTGGTCCGTATTACCAGCAGTAAGTCGGACTCGTTTCCGGTGAGGTTACCCTTTGTCACCAATTCTGTTCATAACTTTTATGGACAGAATTTCTAGGCGCAGCCAAGGTGTTGAGGGGATCCATTTTGGTGGCCTTAGGCTTGCGTCTCTGCTTTTTGCGGATGATGTGGTCCTATTGGCTTCATCAGCTCGTGATCTACAGCTCTCACTGGAGCAATTCGCAGCTGAGTGTGAAGCGGCTAGGATGAGAATCAGTGCCTCGGTAGAGTGCCTTCTCCGGGGCGGGGGGGAGGTCCTGCCTCAAGTAGAGGAGTTGAGGGGATCCGTTTTGGTGGCCTTAGGATTGCGTCTCTGCTTTTTGCGGATGATGTGGTCCTATTGGCTTCATCAGCTCGTGATCTGCAGCTCTCACTGGAGCAATTCGCAGCCGAGTGTGAAGCGGCTGGGATGAGAATCAGTGCCTCGAAGTCCGAGGCCATGGTCTTGAGCTGGAAAAGGGTAGAGTGCCTTCTCCAGGGCAGGGGGGTTCTGCCTCAAGTAGAGGAGTTCAAGTATCTTGAGGTCATGCTCACGAATGAGGGAAAAATGGAGCAGGATATCGATAGACGTATTGGTACTGGTCTGTCGTGGTGAAAAGAGAGCTGAGTCAAAAAGCGAAGCTCTCGATTTACCGGTCGAGCTATGTTCCTACCCTCATCTATGGTCATGAGCTTTGGGTCGTGACCGAAAGAACGAGATCACGGATACAAGCGGCCAAAATTTGTTTCCTCCGCAGGGTGTCTGGGCTCTGCCTTAGAGATAGGCTGAGAAGCTCGGTCATCTGGGAGGGACTCAGAGTAGAGCCGCTGCTTCTCCACGTCGAGAGGAGCCAGTTGAGGTGGCTCGGGCATCTGGTTAGGATGCCTCCTGGACGCCTCCCTGGTGAGTTGTTCTGGGCACGTCCCACCAGGAGGAGGCCCAGAGGAAGACCCAGGACACGCTGGAGGGACTATGTTTCTCGGCTGGCCTGGGAACGCCTTGGGATTCCCCCGAACAAGCTGGCCCACGTGGCTGGGGAGAGGGAAGTCTGGGTCTCTCTGCTTAGACTGCTGCCCCCGCAACCCGACCCCGGATAAGCGGAAGACGATGGATGGATGGATGGATAGATTGATTGATCGAAATTTTGCATGCTTTTAACTTGTGGTTGTAGGGTTTAGTATTTCAACCTGTAGAAGAAAGTCACTGTTTAACAGTGTGTGGCAGACTGAAATAAGACTACCTAATTTAACTTTGTCCACTGATTTCTCAGTTTTTCTTTAAAGAATTACAACTAAAGCAAGGTCGCCAGTGTCATTCAAAAACTTAAAAGATTTGTTTAAATGAGAAGGGGGTACATTTTTGGCCTGGTAATAAGAATTGTTGTGTGATTTAAGTTTAACCACCTGAAAATAAACCAGTTAACTCTTACTTATCCCTCTCTGTTTCTGCATGCTTTGCAAAAAATGGAAGAGTTTAGACAGGAGATATAAAGTGGGTCAGTGAATGGCTTAAGGAAACGTGGATGATTACCATGGAAACTGCATGTCAAGAACATATAAGCAATGATAGTGGAAACATCATGATTCTGTCTAGTCCCCG